>JAKSZP010000318.1:0-106795 GCA_022478985.1 Massospora cicadina | reverse complement strand
CAGGTACACGTTCTGAGGGCGAAGGTAAGGTATCCACTTTTCCCACAACTGTTTGTACAACTTTCCACTCTCCACTTTGGTGTTGCAGTATTGCCAGGCTAACATTTTCTGTATGGGGTCATCCTAATCCTTCCAATCGTTGGGGGTCATTAAGAGGTCATATAAGCTCTCCGCCTCACTATTATCCAAGTGCAGAATAGGAAAAAGAGTTAACCCATCAACAGTCATTTGATGGGTTCCAGCACGGTGTTCAATCTTCATGTCATAATGTGGAGCTTTAAAGACCAGCAAGCTAAACTGACCAGTAGGATCCTTCATGTTCTGTAACCATTTTAGCTAAGCGTGGTCAGTAACCACAATGAAGGTGGTCCCATACAGGAAAGGGCGGCATTGCTTCACAGCTAAAAGAACGACAAGGCACTTTTTCTCTGTGACACTGTAATTTCATTCCGGCTTTGACAGCCTTTTACTGAAATAGGATACTGGATGATCTACACCGTTCACATCCAATTGGGCTAAGCTTGCCCCAACAGCATAGTATGAAGCGTCATTAAGCAAGGTAAAATTGTTTATTATAGTTGGGATGTTTCAAGATAGGACGTTATTGTAAAAGTTGCTTCAACGTCTTAAAAGCTGCCTTTTGTTCAGCGCCCCACTGAAAAAGGGTATTTTTGGTTAGTAGGCGGACAATGGGCTTGCTGAGTTGGGCAAACTAGAGATAAACTGATGATAATACCCCATCATCCCTAGAAACACCAGAATATCCCGTAATTATTAGGGGGAGGCAATTTTGAGATAGCTTCAACCTTATTTTGGGTGGTTTGGATTCCTTTTTTGAAATGGAGTGGCCAAGGAAAGCTAATTTATTGGAAGAAGGTACACTTCGAGGTTCTAACTTGATATTTGACTCATGTAAACGTTGAAAAACCTCCTTTAAATGATCAAAATGTTCGTTAAAGGTTTAAAAACAACATGGTGTCATCAAGGTAGACAATAAGCAGCTTAGCTTCAAATTACTGCATGATATGGTCCATGTCATGCTGGAAATTGCTAGTGCGTTGCACAACCCTTGAGGTAATAAAGTGGGTTGAAGTAGACCCTCACTGAAAATTAGACCACACTTTTCCTGATCTTTAGGGGAAAAGTCCATTTGCCAATAGCCACTAGCCAAGTCCTTGGCGGAAAAGAAGTTAGAGTCAGAGAGTTGGGCCAAGGTATCATCAATGCGGGGGATAGGATAGCTATCCCTTTTTGTGAGGTTATTTAATTTATGGTTCTCCATGACTATCTGATGACCTCCATTTTCTTTTTAATGAGCAAAAGAAGAGAGGACCATGGGCTTTGTCAAGGAACTAGTAACCCCGCGTTTAGTAATTGCTTGAGTTCCATCCTCATCTGTTCATTTTTATTGTGAGGAAGGCTGACCATGGGATGGACACTTCCGAATTTGACCCAAAAGAAACAATACTTAGTAACAGGGAAGGCA
Source organism: Massospora cicadina (assembly GCA_022478985.1). Taxonomy (NCBI): domain Eukaryota; kingdom Fungi; phylum Entomophthoromycota; class Entomophthoromycetes; order Entomophthorales; family Entomophthoraceae; genus Massospora; species Massospora cicadina. Next base: position 105,309 of record JAKSZP010000318.1, on the reverse strand, counting down.
CCCCAGAGAAGCGATGCTATCTCTTGTTGCCAGCGGGAACGCCACTATGGCGAAGTGGAGGAAACAGGTGAAGGGGCCGTAGCCACAATTGAACACGTGTGGAGGAAGGGGTCTGTTTTGATGAACCAGACTGGGAACCAGGAGGAGACCAGGTGTCGGCGATGCGGTGGGAGATTACAAACATCCACGCCTGAAAGTGGTCCACCAAATGAGACTGGAATCTGTGGACAGCTTCTGGGAGGGTGGGGGTGGAGCCTGCGATGCCATCCAAGACAATCGTGTGGATAGTCCACATGGCGATTGCAACCACGAGAGCATGGAGGGAGAGTGGGAGGGGGGAGGCCATTGATAAAGAAAACATATCTCTTAACAGACTGAAGGGATGTGTTTGATCCTGGCCCAGTAGACGTTGAACTTCGCGCCATATCGCTTTAGAGGTGGGGCACTTCTCCAGGCGGTGGAACAGCGTTCCATACTGGCCACACACAACGCAGGATGAGTGTAAAGCGTTAGCGCTCAGCCGTATGGTACACCTACCTCAGGCAGCGCCACACATGAGAACGGATTTGAGGCTGCAACAGAGGATAGTGTGCATATTTCCAAATAGTCTTCTGAGTCTCAATGGAGTAAGGGATGTCCATCATGTCCAGGAAGTCCACCCTGGATAGGACATGGGGTCATGTGGGGATCACGCCATCTTGGATGGGTAGCCCCTGTACCTCTTGTGTGAACTAAGGAGAGGGGCGGCCTCTCTGGGCTGTGTGTCCACTGATACGAATTCTCCACTCAGCACTTCGCATGGAGAGGAGGATTCGTTTGTAGTGGGTTTTAGTCCCATGAGGACCTGTGGCCGATGGGTGTGCAGCCAGGTATTTCATCAAGGAGTGAGGGTTCGATGGATTGTTAAGGCCCAAGGCGTGGGAGAAGTTGGAGCGGGCTGCGCAGGACCAGTGTTGGGAGGGGAGCGTAGGAGCGGTGACGGCCTCAATCCAGGTGCCCAGGATCTTGGCAGCATGGGCTTTGAAGTCAAGCAGGCCCATGCCACCATGATGATGAGGGCCAAACATGACCTCTAGCCGTACTGGTGGTGGGCGGCCTGACCAAAGCCATCCTTGCAGAAGGGCATACAAGGATTTGAAAAAGCTTGGGGAGAAGGGGATGGCGTGGGCTCCAAACCAGACTTTGGAGAGGATCATAAAGCTGGCTAAACACCCTGCCAGTAAGAGAAGTAGGGTGGGCTCTGAGGGAGGCGATGCGCTTTGTCACGTTCTCTAGAATATGACTTTCCATCACTGCTGATGCGTACCCGCCTGTTTCCACCCACACACCCAGATGGCGGACAGGCCCTATGGTAGGGCGTGGCATGAAGGGGAGCACCAGTGGGGCGGTGTGGGGTGAGCTGGGAGGGCGAGAACGTGTGCGAGCAGATGAAATGGGCTGGGCACTGGTTTCTGGGGCCCAGCAGGTTTGATACCAACCAAGGAGGATGATTTCATTTTTGGATGCGTTCAGTGCAGCATTACTTACCCGGGAATACTCCTGGATGAGAGCTTCAAGTGCACGAGCGTCTTTATTATTAGACACCCCAACCAAACAGTCGTCTGCAAACGCCATCATCTTAACTGGGGATTGCTCTGGTACATGGACCCCAGTGAGTTGGGCATTCACGTTTCAAAGTAATGGGTCAAGGCTGAAGTTGTATAAGAGTGGGCTAAGGGGGTCCCCTTGTCATAAGCCCCTTTAAGGGCGGACTACTTCCATTAGGAAGCCAGGGCCACGCACTGCCATTGTTGAAGATTCTGTGAGCAGCATTACCCAGTTGATGAAGCGAGGGGGTAAGCGGAATTAATGGAGGCAGGCCCTGAGGTATTCCCAGTTTACTCTATCATAGGCCTTCTGTTGGTCTAAGAATACAAGTGCCCAAGAGGTTTTGGACTGGCATGCGTTAGCCACAGAGTGCACGTTGTCCCAAATCAACCTTCTGGGCATAAAATGAATTGTTCTGGGGAGAAGGTGGCATGAGCTACAATCCCTAAATGGTTAGCCATGATTTTAGTTAAAATTTTTGTATCTGTGTTAATTAAAGAAATGGGGCGCCAGTTGGCTAAGTCTAGCTTGTCCCCTTTCTTGAAGAGTGTGACGGTGAAGGCCTCTTGTCCTCCTGGTAGGAGGCGTTTTCCAGAAGGCTCTGGTTAAGTGAGGCAAGCAGTAGTGGGGATATATATTTGAAGTACTTTTATAGAGTTCATATGGAATGCCATCTGGGCCTGGGCATTTCCAGTTTGGTGCACCGCGGATGGCTGTCTATAATTCGTTCAGAGTAATCAAATTCATTATTTCTGGGTATCAGGAAACAGTGCAGATGTGGGTTTGGCCGAGAAATTCCACCATCTCGGCTGGCTGAATTGGATCAGATTGGTATAACTCAAAGTAATACTTTTGTGTTTCAATTGCCACTTCAGCTGGCGTATCCGCGATGGAATCATCCGATCTTCGCACCTGTGTGCAGGCCACGCTCTGGCGTGGTGCAAAGATTTTTTTAAAAAATATGCGGTGCACTTGTCGCCCTCTGTAATGCGTTTGGCCCTGTACTGAACACAAACCTGATGTTCATGTTGCCTTTTGAGCGCGTTGAGGTGGGCGGCTGCCTCCACCCACTTCTGGCCCCATGCAGGGCTGTATCCTGTGGCTGGGATGTTGGACTCCAGGTGTGCCAACTCTGCCAGAGCGCGCAAGATGATGGCCAATGTGGCTCGTGAGCATTGGGAGATGAGGTGGCGAGAGTGGTGGATGGTATCCTCTTTGAATGCTGCCCATGTGGAGATGGGGTCCATGCAAAACGGTGTAACAAACTCTTTTGCCAAAGATGTTGATTCCACCCAATTGGAAAATCCTGGTGATAAAAGTTTGGGAGGGCGGAGTTTGCACCAATATGGGGCCTTAGCCACTGTGACAGGTAGGTGGTAGGTTATCGAGACCAGCCAGTGATTGGAGAATCAATTCTATGTTGTTTTAAGTGGGAAATGTGAGGTTGGAATTTCGCCGGCATAAGGATAAGGGCTATGCGGGTCATGGACCTTAACTGGCTGTTGTGGACCAGGGGTCATGTCATGTTTTTGAGAAGCGGGGCTTGCTGTGGCAGCACATCCATTAACCCAAGGGTGGCCTTTAGAACGCGAAGTACTACGTGACCCTGGGGGCGTGGAAGGAGATAGGCCAATGGTCCATTGGTGTGTTTAGCCAACAGTTCATATCACCGACTACAAAAGGGTCTGGGGGTAATGGGAGGTATTTGACCAATGAGAAAAATTCCTGATGTTCTCATGCACAGGTTGGGGCGTAGAGGTTGATGATAGCATGTGCCACGTTGGCCCACGAGAAAGTGACAACGAGGACTCAGTCATTGAGGAAGAATTCCGATGATAAAAATTTGAAAAATTGTTTTTCTGAATTAGCACCCCACAGTGCTCTAACTAAAAGGATAGGGATGGGAGGAGCATGGTTTCCAAGTTTCCTCGGAACCTCGTGGACAGTGGGACTCCTGGATGGCCAGGATATCCATGGGCAAATTTTTTTTAAAAAATCAGTTTCCTAGCCCAGGACAGCGAGGCCTTAAGTATGGCAATATTCAACGTCCCTAAAGTGAAGGTTCCCCCTTCACACCTTAGGTGCGAGGGGTGGGCACTAAGGCCCACTAGCCTCCTCTAGATCCCCACAGGCCTTCATGCCAGTGCGGGTGTTTGTAGCAATGCTATTGGTAGTTTTGTTGATTTTAGCAGAAAGGTCACATTGGCTTTTGCCTTTGCTTTTTGTTTCCCCGGCGTCAAAAAATTTTTTGTGGTACGGATGAGTTTGGTGCACCATCAATTGGGTCAAAAAAAATTTTCAGGAAGGTTGGAATCTAAGTCAGTTTTGACTGGAGCTTGGTTGCAAAGATCAAGTGAAATTGATTCACCCATCAGATCCTCAGATTGGGTGGCTCAATCAGCATGGGCTTCCCAATCTGATTGATTGATGAATTCCCGAGTTGCTTATGCTGTGAAGGTTTCGATGTCCTCCTGGCGTTGGGAGTGTGGGATAGTGGTGGTGACTTTGGCCGCTTCCTTGGCCGCAGCCCTGGGGCCTGCTTGGCCTTCTTCCACTTTTGCGGGGAAATAGGTTTTACCTGTCAGTAACAGCCTTGTGCTCCCCACAGGAAGGCCTCTTTGGTGCTTGTGGTTGGTTTGTAGTGCGCCTCTCCGCTGGCCATGGCCACCAAGGGGTGTTCTTTGAATTTGATGCCCTCCTTGGTGGGGCATGCATGTGCCTTATGGCCAAACGTGTCACAGTGGGTGCAGATGGGGGGCATGCTGTCCATGGTTACCTGGAAAGGGTGGGTGGTATGCCCTTCAATATTGATATATGTTGAGTGCGGGATCTGGGTTAGGTCCTTCGCAATCTCCTCAGTTGTGGTCAGAACAGCGATGGCTTTGCTGGTGCACAGGTGTGGCATCAGCATAAAGCATTGCATCTCAAAAATTGTATTTCGCCAAAAATGGTGAGACCATCTTTCAGGTACTGCTCCAAAATGGCACGTTTTACTGTAGGTGGCAAAAAGTCAAACGTGAGGAAAATTTGGTTGTATTTTGTCCATCTGGTGCATTTGGTTTCAACAACCTGTTGCCCTTCAGGGAGGTCAATCACTACGCACACCACAGCAGCTTCATCTGCTGCCTCCTTGTTTTTGAAACTGAGGTCCAGCCAACCACGTGACATGGAGTGAGGTACAATGTACACCGCGGTTGGGAAAAAGTGTGCACATCCCCACAAAATTCTCCCCAAAGAGCTGTTTGTTGGATGTCCAGAAATGCACAGAATCCGTATTCCACCAATGAGAGTGGTTGGGAGTGCGGCGTGTTGATGTACTGGTTGCATCGCGCTTTCCAAGCTAGGATTTCCGGGGAAATAGTGACCACCAGTTTTTTTATATTTTTTCTATACCGCCAGTTTCTCCAGGGTGTTTTTGAACATTTGAGGCCGCGGGCCTATCACCTGCTCCTCTTACCTTACTTGCCCAACTGCTCCCTAACATGGGCGCAGACTAATCTCCTCTGTGAGATTATCAAACTAGAATCAGACTTGAATTGAATAAGTTGCAAAAGTGATTGCAACGAGAGAGAAAAGTTTTCCTCATCTGTTGTTCATCCACCTTTGATTTGTGGTAAGGGTTTGCACAAATGGGATGGGCACCACCCATATCAATGGAGTGGCACCAGCCCTTCATGTGGCCATAGTCATTATCTAATTTGGAGAATATTTTGCTAAATTCTTCTAATAGAGTGTGAACTTTGTCAATTTCATCTGTGGTCAGCTCATCGGATATATGGACATTGGGTAAGGTACCAGGTTATCCATTGGAAGGCCCATATCCAACGTAGAGCCAATGGAGTGAATTTGTTTTAAATTCTCCACAGTGACTAACAAAACCTCTGTTAATCTCCTTGTGTTTTCTTACAACTATTTCCTTTGCGGTGAGGTTCCCCAACAGCAGAGTAATAGGCCACTGGTAGGCTGGGTCAAGAACGCCATGCAATACCTGAGGCTTCAAAGGATTAATGCTCTCAATACTGATGGGGTGCAACAACCAGTAATTTGAGATTAGAAGCGTGATTTTGGTGTCAACTAAGCGTTGTTCACCAGGTTTGATCAAAACCTCATCTGTAGCATAGAACAGGAACCGTCCCTAGCATCCACTGAATTAGGCAATTTCTTTGTGTTGCGCCCAGAAGTATATAATGCAAAGTCATAGCTGAAAAGGGATATTCAATAAGGCAAAAAGTATTTGTCCTTGCCGGGCTCTTTTTGGATATGTAAAACTTTTCTCTCTCATTGCAATCACTTTTGCAACTTAGTCAATTCAAGTCTGATTCTAGTTTGATAATCACACAAAGGAGATTAGTCTGCGCCCATGTCAGGGAGCAGTTGAGCAAGTAATGTAAGAGGAGTAGGTGGTAGGCCCGCGGCCTCAAACATTCAAAAACGCCCCGGAGAAACTGGCGGAATAGAAAAAAATATAAAAAAACTGGCGGTCACTATTTCCCCCAGAAATCCTTGCTTGGCAAGCGCGATGCAACCAGTACATCAACACGCCGCACTCCCAACCACTCTTGTTGGTGGAATATGGAGTTCTTGTATTTTTGGACATCCAACAAACAGCTCTTTCAAGAAAAATTTTGTGGGGATGTGCACACTTTTTTCCCGACAGCGGTGTATGTTGCACCTCACTCCATGTCACGCAGGTGGCTGGACCTTGGTTTCAAAAAAAGGAGGCAGCAGATGAAGCTGCTGCGGTGCACATAGTGATTGACCTCCCGAAGGGCAACGGGTTGTCAAAACCAAACGCACCAGATGGACAAAATCAAAACAAATTTTCCTCATGTTTGACTTTTGGCTACCTACAGTAAAACGTGCCATTTTGGAGCAGCACCTGAAAGATGGTCTCACTGTTTACGGCGAAATACAATCTTTTGAGATGCAATGCTTTATGCTGATGCCACACCTGTACACCGGCAAAGCCATCACAGTTCTGATCCCAACTGAGGAGATTGCGAAGGACCTAACCCAGATCCCACACGCAACATATATCAATATTGAGGGCATAACACCCACCCTTTCCGGGTAACCATGGACAGCGTGCCCCCCATCTGCACCCACTGTGACGCATTCAGCTATAAGGCACATGCTTGCACCACCAAGGAGGGCATCACATTCCAAGAACACCCCTCAGTGGCCATGGCCAGCGGAGAGGAGCACTACAAACCAACCGCAACCACCAAAGAGGCCTTCCTGTGGGGAGCACAAAGCTGCTACCTACTGGTAAAACCTATTTCCCCGCAAGAGCAGAAGAAGGCCAAGCAGGTCCGCAGGGCCGCAGCCAAGGAAGCAACCAAAGTCACCACCGCTATCCCACACTCCCAATGCCAGGAGGACATCGAAACCTTTGTGGCAGAAGCAACTCAGGAATCCATTAGCCAATCAGATTAGGTGCCCATGCTGATTCGGCCACCCAATCTGAGGATCCAATGGGTGACTCAATTTCACCTGATCTTTGGAACCAAGCTCCAGTCATTACCGACTTGGTTTTTAATCTTCCTGAAAAAATTTTTTGACCTGAACGTTGGTGCACCAAACTCATCTGCACCGCAAAAGATTCATTTGACGTCGGGGAAACAAAAAGCAAAGGCAAAAGCCAACGCGAACCTTTCTGCTAAAATCAACAAAACTACCAATAGCGTTGCTGCAAACACCCATGCTGCCATGAAGGCCCGTGGGGATCTAGAGGAGGCTACTGGGCCCAGGTGCCCACCCCCTCGCACCTAAGGTGTGAAGGGGGAACCTTCACTTTAGGGACGTTGAATATTGCCATACTTAAGGCCTCGCTGTCCTGGGCTAGGAAACTGATTTTTTAAAAAAATTTGCCCATGGATATCCTGGCCATCCAGGAGTCCCACTGTCCACGAGGTTCCGAGGAAACTTGGAAAACCATGCTCCTCCCATCCCTATCCTTTTAGTTAGAGCACTGTGGGGTGCTAATTCAGAAAAACAATTTTTCAAATTTTTATCATCGGAATTCTTCCTCAATGACTGAGTCCTCGTTGTCACTTTCTCGTGGGCCAACGTGGCACATGCTATCATCAACCTCTACGCCCCAACCTGTGCATGAGAACATCAGGAATTTTTCTCATTGGTCAAATACCTCCCATTACCCCCAGACCCTTTTGTAGTCGGTGATATGAACTGTTGGCTAAACACACCAATGGACCATTGGCCTATCTCCTTCCACGCCCCCAGGGTCACGTAGTACTTCGCGTTCTAAAGGCCACCCTTGGGTTAATGGATGTGCTGCCACAGCAAGCCCCGCTTCTCAAAAACATGACATGACCCCTGGTCCACAACAGCCAATTAAGGTCCATGACCCGCATAGCCCTTATCCTTATTCTGGCGAAATTCCAACCCCACATTTCCCACTTTAAAACAACATAGAATTGATTCTCTAATCACCGGCTGGTCTCAATAACCTACCACCTACCTGTCACAGTGGCTAAGGCCCCATATTGGTGCAAACTCCGCCCTCCCGAACTTTTATCACCATGATTTTCCAATTGGGTGGAATCAACATCTTTGGAAAAAGAGTTTGTTACACCGTTTTGCATGGACCCCATCTCCACATGGGCAGCATTCAAAGAGCATACCATCCACCACTCTCGCCACCTCTCCTCCCAATGCTCACGAGCCACATTGGCCATCATCTTGCGCGCTCTGGCAGAGTTGGCACACCTGGAGTCCAACATCCCAGCCACAGGATACAGCCCTGCATGGGGCCAGAAGTGGGTGGAGGCAGCCGCCCACCTCAACGCGCTCAAAAGGCAACATGAACATCAGGTTTGTGTTCAGTACAGGGCCAAACGCATTACAGAGGGCGACAAGTGCACCGCATATTTTTAAAAAAATCTTTGCACCACGGCAGAGCGTGGCCTGCACACAGGTGCAAAGATCGGATGATTCCATCGCGGATACGCCAGCTGAAGTGGCAATTGAAACACAAAAGTATTACTTTGAGTTATACCAATCTGATCCAATTCAGCCAGCCGAGATGGTGGAATTTCTCGGCCAAACCCACATCTGCACTGTTTCCTGATACCCAGAAATAATGAATTTGATTACTCTGAACGAATTATGGACAGCCATCCGCGGTGCACCAAACTGGAAATGCCCAGGCCCAGATGGCATTCCATATGAATTCTATAAAAAGTACTTCATATATATATCCCCACTACTGCTTGCATCACTTAACCAGAGCCTTAAGGAAACCGCCTCCTACCAGGAGGACAAGAGGCCTTCACCGTCACACTCTTCAAAAAGGGGACAAACTAGACTTAGCCAACTGGCGCCCTATTTCTTTGATTAACACAGATACAAAAAGTTTAACCAAAATCATAGCTAACCATTTAGGGATTATAGCTCATGCCATCTTCTCCCCAGAACAATTCAGTTTCATGCCCAGAAGGTTGATTTGGGACAACGTGCACTCTGTGGCTAACGCATGCCAGTCCACAACCTCTTGGGCACTTGTATTCTTAGATCAACAGAAGGCCTATGATAGATTAAACTGGGAATACCTCAGGGCCTGCCTCCATCAATTCCGCTTACCCCCTCGCTTCATCAACTGGGTAATGCTGCTCACAGAATCTTCAACAATGGCAGTGCGTGGCCCTGGCTTCCTAATGGAAGTAGTCCGCCCTTAAAGGGGCTTATGACAAGGGGACCCCCTTAGCCCACTCTTATACAACTTCAGCCTTGACCCATTACTTTGAAACGTGAATGCCCAACTCACTGGGGTCCATGTACCAGAGCAATCCCCAATTAAGATGATGGCGTTTGCAGACGACTGTTTGGTTGGGGTGTCTAATAATAAAGACGCTCGTGCACTTGAAGCTCTCATCCAGGAGTATTCCCGGGTAAGTAATGCTGCACTGAACGCATCCAAAAATGAAATCATCCTCCTTGGTTGGTATCAAACCTGCTGGGCCCCAGAAACCAGTGCCCAGCCCATTTCATCTGCTCGCACACGTTCTCGCCCTCCCAGCTCACCCCACACCGCCCCACTGGTGCTCCCCTTCATGCCACGCCCTACCATAGGGCCTGTCCGCCATCTGGGTGTGTGGATGGAAGCAGGCGGGTACTCATCAGCAGTAATGGAAAGTCATATTCTAGAGAACGTGACAAAGCGCATCGCCTCCCTCAGAGCCCACCCTACTTCCCTTACTGGCAGGGTTGTTTTAGCCAGCTTTATGCTCCTCTCCAAAGTCTGGTCTGGAGCCCACGCCATCCTCTTCTCCCCAAGCTTTTTCAAATCCTTGTATGCCCTTCTGCAAGGATGGCTTTGGTCAGGCCGCCCACCACCAGTACGGTTAGAGGTCATGTTTGGCCCTCATCATCATGGTGGCATGGGCCTGCTTGACTTCAAAGCCCATGCTGCCAAGATCCTGGGCACCTGGATTGAGGCCGTCACCGCTCCTACGCTCCCCTCCCAACACTGGTCCTGCGCAGCCCGCTCCAACTTCTCCCACGCCTTGGGCCTTAACAATCCATCGAACCCTCACTCCTTGATGAAATACCTGGCTGCACACCCATCGGCCACAGGTCCTCATGGGACTAAAACCCACTACAAACGAATCCTCCTCTCCATGCGAAGTGCTGAGTGGATAATTCGTATCAGTGGACACACAGCCCAGAGAGGCCGCCCCTCTCCTCAGTTCACACAAGAGGTACAGGGGCTACCCATCCAAGATGGCGTGATCCCCACATGACCCCATGTCCTATCCAGGGTGGACTTCCTGGACATGATGGACATCCCTTACTCCATTGAGACTCAGAAGACTATTTGGAAATATGCACACTATCCTCTGTTGCAGCCTCAAATCCGTTCTCATGTGTGGCGCTGCCTGAGGTAGGTGTACCATACGGCTGAGCGCTCTAACGCTTTACACTCATCCTGCGTTGTGTGTGGCCAGTATGGAACGCTGTTCCACCGCCTGGAGAAGTGCCCCACCTTTAAAGTGATATGGCGCGAAGTTCAACGTCTACTGGGCCAGGATCAAACACATCCCTTCATTCTGTCAAGAGATATGTTTTCTTTATCAATGGCCTCCCTTCCACCCTCTCTCCGTGCTCTTGTGGTTGCAATCGCCATGTGGACTATCCACACGATTGTCTTGGATGCCATCACAGGCTCTTTACCCTCCCAGAAGCTGTCCACAGATTCCAGTCTCATTTGGTGGACCACTTTCAGGCGTGGATGTTTGGATACCTCCTACCATGTCGCCGACAACTGGTATCCTCCTGGTTCCCAGTTTGGTTCATCAAATCAGACCCTTTCCTCCACACGTGTTCAATTGTGGCTAAAGCCCCTTCACACGTTCCCTCCCCCTCCCCATAAGTGGCGTTCCCGCTGGCAACAAGAGATAGCATCGCTTCTCTGGGGTGCCTTCCCTGTTACTTTGTTTTGTCTCTTTCAAGTCAAATTTGGAAGTGTCCGCCCCATGCTCGGCCTTCCTCACAATAAATTAAAATTTATTGGATATGAATAAAGGGATTTCATAGGTAAGAAATGAGAGGAAACCTTGCTTCATGTTGATTATTCCCGCGTATCCAATCATAAACTTGGTACCTAAGAGCATATCACAGATGTTCTTGTCCAACGCCACTGCTGGGGCTGATAAGATGAGTTTCCCAATTTAAATGTGAAGGAAAGAATATGCCCCAATGGTACGAGTGTTGTTTGTCCCAGCGGTTCCAAACTCTTGATGTATTCCAAGTCAGGCGCCAGCTTTTTTCTTTATGAGCTCAGTGGAGATCACAATAACTGGTGAGCCAATATCCAGGATGGCCATTACCCAAACCTTTGAATAACCACTTCAACCTTAGTGAGTTTTTCTCCTAAGTTAGGAGACAAGGCCAAGACCTCCTTAAGCGGAAAGTAGAGGTTAATTTACAAAAAGTCTCAGGGTATTTATCTATGAGGGATTTCATAGTATGGACCCGCTGTAGAGGTCGAATCAAGCCACTTAAGAACTCATCATCATGGCTGGAAGTTTCTTTAACTTTTGGGCACCCTAAAATTTGGCTGAGGTACGTTTCCTTAGGCATGGTGGTTTCGTCTACTCCTTCAGAGTTTAATTGATCAGGGACCTCCACTTCCGCGCGGAGCTCCCAATAAGTAGTGCCAACATCATCTTAAGCCCCCGCAGATTCATCCCCAAGGGTATTCTCAACCACTGGCAAGGTCGCAATTGAGGTAGGGGAGGTCACCACATGAGGTTGGGTAGCTATCTACTGATCATTTGTCTTTTCATCAAGCCCTTTATTGTTGTAGGGGTTAACCTTAGGGCGCACGAATACCAGCTTGGCTGGAGGGGAAGCAAAGTGGCTTAAGTAAGAATTGTGCGGTAGTATAGTATTAACTACTTTTACAAGTCATACTGAGGAAGCAGGTTTCAAAGGGAGGATAGGCACAGGTGGGCTCTCTTTTAACTGTTAACAGATGGAAGCTCCTCAATGGTTAGAGCTGAAGGTTTTACCTCAGCTTCATTTGTTGGTGCACATGGATGGAATCAGAAACGTCTAACATAGCCTCTTTTGTGTTGCAGATCTTTTTGAAGTGGTGTTTCACTGAGAGGATATTCATGGCTAGGGAGGTTTTGGAGGCTAAGCTAGTTAACATGGCTGTGATAGCGTCATCCAGGGCTAACATGCTAGATGTTGACAATCTTTGCGCAGAGAGGTAAAATCACTCAGCAAAGGCAGCGGTAGGTTTTCCTTCATACATGATATGGTGCATAAAGCCTGTTTCTCCCTGTGTAGAAACTGCTTTAGTCCGAATTCAGTCAAAAAAGCCTCTTTCACCTCCACTCAGGTATGAAGATTATCCATGTATGGAACTATCATCTCTTGTGCTAGGCTACTTAAGCAAAGAAGGATGCGTTGAACCTTTTGCTTATCCGTTGCACCATACATGGCAGCTTCATTATCATACAAAAAGGAAGTAATGCTCACTTTACCAGGGGTGTACTTGTCATTAAGAGGGTGTTTTAAGGCTCGCTGCTCCAGCCCTTTAAGATGAAATAGAGCTCTGGTGAGTTTCTTTTCCAGGGCAACTACTCTTTTATTTCCGTTGGAAGGGGAAGAGTTGGAGGGTTATTCACTTTAAAAGCCTCTGTCTTTGTGTTTAATATTTTGGTGTACAGGGTATCCCCTGTAATGAGCACCACTTTGTAGGAATCCAGCTTATTTCTGCTTGCTGGTGCTATATGCCGCTGGTTCCTTCAATGGTTACTTAAAAATAAAAAGCTAGGATTTTATGATTTTTATTATCTAGCGTGGGAAAAAAAGAAAATGAACCCCCTTGATTCTGGCTGGTCAGTATTTAAACTGTATCAGGGGTCAAGGGAAATTCAATGATGATTTAGGAATATCTTAGACTGCTCTAATTAGGAAAAATGAGAATGTAGCCTATTGAAGCATGGAAAACTCACTCCAATTTTGCTGAACAATGGATAAGGAATTATTTTGGCCATGAAGTACCCGTGGGGTAACAATTTGATAAATTTCATCTAATTCTCATTTGATAAATTTAATTCACCTTGGGGACACCTGCCAAGCCTATAAAAGGCGGTGGTCCCCGCGTAGGTGCTTGAATGGACCTAGTTGTGGCTGAGGGAGCACCATCTGTTGGACGCCCCAGGGTCCACTGCGTGGTCAGAGTAATCTGACTGCTTGATTTCGTGAGTATTGCCGTGAAATATTTGAAATTGTACCCCAATTTGCAGGGTTCCACTGAGAATATGCCAGGATCTTTTTGCTTATATAATCGTTATTATTAAAATGATTGTTATATTATCACAAACATGCAAATGTCTGACTTTTCCTCTTTTTTGGCTAATTTTGACCCAAAACATTCTTATTTTGAATCTGGGAGGGCATTTGTCTGATAAGGAGTTAGAGCTTTTGGTTCTCTTTGTTAATAAGGCTGGCGGCTGCAATTTCTATTATCAAGCCACCGCATGTATATAATTGGAGATTACATGATGTTCTTGAATATAATTCATTTCAATAGTATCCACATCCGTAATTGAGGCCATGTTTATAGCATGTTCATTTCAGTCAGGTAATTGGTAGGTCATACATAATAAAATATCTTACTTCTAATGTGTATCCTTTTTTCCCTCCTCTTTAGATATGATAGATTGTACTACATTCACAAAGCATTGTTGGCACCTTGAGCCATTGTGTCTTTTCCAATTGCAATTAAAGCAAGTAGCTTCACTTCTTGGATGCATTGCCTTTCCATTTTCAGAGTGCACATTTTTGTGGGATATTTTCTGGGATCCTTATTGTTGTTAAATGATCTTCCTGGAGAGCCTAAGATTCTTGGTTTGGCGTTTTTGTTACGGGGATCAAAAGATTGAGAAATTGGCATAAATAGTTACATAATTTGAACATTGAAAAACTTTAAAAATGCTGGTATATAACTTTTTTTATTAAAAAATTGCACTGCAAAGAACAATGCAGTTTTAGTATCAAAGTTGATCATTGCCTTAGTGCCTAGAGAACCTGGGCTTCTCAATAACATATATCCACACATATAGTAATCAATTCATGTTTTTAAAGCCATTATTTATCTAATTAGATTACATAATGACATCTGTTCAGAGCCTCCCAATTCGTGAATAATGGCCTAGTTGACCTCAGAGTAAGTAGGGCTGTCATCCAGATGTGGCATTATCAACTCAATGCTCCATATATTCAAAAAGATGTTGATGATAAAAGCCTTATTTTGGTCAAAAGACCTGTACATGGCCATTTTAATCTCTTACCAAAAGTGGCTATGCTTCCATTTTTAGCAAAGACAGGCAGATTTGAAGGCTTATAGTTATGATCCTCTCTTCCATGTTGACTACAACTATTTCTTGACTGAATTCATCTCAGTTGTCTCAGAACACTAAGTCGCAGCACCCTTGAGTAGAAGAGCTCAGATTGGCCTAGGCAACTATAATACTTTGAATCTGTCAATGCGGCATAGAATTGACTTCAGTATTGACCTCTGATGCTTCACCTTCATAATATTCATAGGCACCAATACTAGTATAAATGTTTTGGGCACACTGACATTAACCATCATCAATTATTTAATATAATAGTTAATATTTAGTTCTTGTCCAAAAAAACCCCAGTTTTTCAACTCTAATTTCGCCTCTTCCTCATTTTTTGACTTGTCATTTGCAGTTGGAGAACAGTAAGTGCATCATACTTCTCAATAATTAATTTTCATAAATCATTTACTTCTATTGTAGGTTTTATTAGACTCATGTATATAAGTAACATCTTCATTGAGTTTTATTAATTTGGAACACAATTTTTTTATGAGACTTGAAATTACTTGTTTCAAATCTTTTGTACTTCAAACTTTGTGCGTCAATAATAGATTTCATATATTAAATCATCCTTCATCTCTCAAATTTGGGTGCTTATTTGTTGAAAAATTTACAAAATTCGTTACAGTCATATAATTGTTCCTCTTGGCCTTTGTGGCTAAGTCTCTTGAAATCTGAAGACCGCATAGAAATCTGAGCTATAATGTTGACCCATTCATTGGTAACTACTCTTTCATTCAAAAAGATCATAACATATGATGCAATCTGTCATTTAATCTTTGCACTAATTCTATTTAATTGTTGGCACATGTATTCAAGTGATATTTCGCCTCCAAGCTAGTGTAGACTTCTCAAAGTTAGCTTAAAAAATCATTTAATACATGCGCCACCCAGCTTAAGTTTCATAAGAAAATTCTAGCTCTATAATGGACTCATGATGGCGTGCTTTAATCATCTATAATCTTCTTGTTAGTATATATAAACTCAAATAAATTTTAAGAAATGTTCTTGATCCTAAATGGATTGTCCCTAATTAAAGCTATACTTAATTGATGGTGATCCAGATATCTCAACACTGAGTATCATGGTTATGTTGACAATAGATTGACTAAACTGCTGTCCGCTTGTCCTTGTCCAATCTGATAGCCCCTTTTTAGCTGCTGCTCTACCCGCTTAGTTCTTCATGAGAGATTGGTTCATCAAGGTAGGTAACTATATGTACATTATTTTAGTTATTCTGAGACACAGTCATCTTAATGTCCCAATAGGTGCTGTAAAGGTTCTCAAAATTGATAAGGATTAGGATTGCTGCCCTGCTCTACATACTCACCATCTGCCATCCCAGTCATGAGCGCCCCTGTTAGTTTCGCTTCTTCAGATATCTGGTTCTTCAGTCCTTAGTAAAACATGGATGTATAGTTGCCTAATGTATGGATCCTGTATACCAACAGATGGTGTTCTTTAAATATAAACACTTTAATTTAGAGCTCAGGCTTTATTATTCTGTCATTAACTTAAAATATGAATTTCTGCCCTATGATCTTCCTAATCAATATAGTAAAATTTCAATTATGTGATACAACAAAAAGTACTAAAAAGAGTAGCTTTTATTAGATAAAACTAAATTACCACTCTTTTTATGCCAGATTCACTGGTTTAGATAGATTCCTTCTAATTCTAACTGTACTGCGCCCCAAACTCCTCTCCATATTTCACTATTTTACCTTGGTCCCACAGGAAAGGTTTTAGGAGTTTTCTCAACTTCAGAGGTCACACACCAAAATTTTTTAACAACTGAAGTTTCCTGCTGTACACCCAGCGTCATGTCTGTGGTTGCATTCTTGTTGATGTAATGAAGTAGCTTTTCAACAGCACTGTCTCAAAAAGGCCAAGCCACCAATTCCCTGATCTATGGTAATGAGGTCCAAGCAATGAAATCACTGATAGAAATTAATATGACTGTAGCCTGATTGACACTAAAGTTTATTTTGACTTAAACTGAAAAATTTTGATAATGTGTCAAATAATCAAATATTATCAAGTAGAAGGAAAAGCCCTGACTCCTCAATTTTTTATAGTTATAATTATCTCTATATATTAAGCAATTTCTATATATCAGATATAAAATATCATAGACTTAAAGCTGATATGATTATATCTAATTTATGATATACAACAATTTTAATCCTGTTAATCATTAGCACTCAGTTTGACTATCAGGTAAAGAAATTTTCTACCTAAACTATATAGCTTTCTTTTTAGTTCTATTATATTACTGCTTTGAACAGTAAAGCTTAATATTCTGGAGTTAGTATATAATGTTAACAAAGTGAGTATTCTTCATAGTAAACATGCAACTTTTTTAATTTTGATATTTATTGCCATTTATTGGAATTATTTAGGTAAGGTATCTTTATTTAATATTGTTTTATGATATTATATATAAAAATTTTGGCTTGTATCATTTTAATATATTATAATATATAATAACTATTGCCCTAATTCTTTTATAGTCAAAGATCTATCTCTTCTCTATAACTTAGTTAAAATTAATTTTTAACCCAGTATAGATATTTTGAATCTAAGCTTAGTTGTAAGTAATAGTAATCAGATCTGCTTCACTTTGTTATATTTTCCAATAAACCATATCAAAGCTTTTTTATGGTATACTATAATTCTTATTTGCCTTTTAATTAATATAAAAAAGCTTATAAAAAACCCCTATGGGTAAATATTCACAGTATGATTTATACTATTGAAGATATAAATATTAGTTGTTAAAGAGAATTATCTAGATACTATTATTTTAAAAACCAGATTTTACAATCATACTAACCAAACTGCTAAAACTTGTGAAAATGATAAAATTTGTTAGACAAAAGTAATAACATATGTTGGTCCCTGGGGGAGCAACCTCAACCTGTGCCCATAATTAGTCAGGGCCCTGAAGCCCCCGTGAGCTAATAAGCTATAGAAGGCTTAAGTAAAATAAAAGGGAAAAGAGATTGCAAAAAGCGGGAATTATTAAAATGATCCTTGATGTATTTGTAAGCTTTTAGTGAATTAATAAAAGGAATATTTGGATAGTTTTGGCATTAACTGCCAGAGCTGAATGAATATAAATAAATAAATTAGTAATACAAGAGGATGGGAGCATCCTCAGCATAAGTCTCCAGTGCTCTTAAAAGGGTAACTTGATTGGGTCAATGATGGATGATAATTCCCAGCAGCCCAATTGACTGTTTGGCATCCTCAGCATTAGTTGCTGGTGCCAAATTTACTATTAATTTTATAATTAATTAGTGGGGTCAATCCACAATACTTTAGATTGGGCTTTTCCCCCAACAATGGGGAGCCCAATCTAGCATCCATCCATAGGTAGGTCATGAACCCTAGTTGGGGTTTCTTCTAATAAAGGTAGAATCCTGACAACTTAATACATTACACATATTATAAAACAGTTTTTCTATAATATGCTTTGTAAAACTAATATAATAAGTTGAGGTAAACTAAAATTGATGTAAAAGATTACTATGACTAATATATATATGTAGATAAAAAGAATTTAAATATACTCTATAATGTTACTAGTGACATAATATGTATAATTAGTTAACAGTTGGGTAATTTAAAGTCTTATATTTTTTTATTTAACCGAGGCAAGCCAACCAAGGGATGGGCATTACTGAGTATGTGTGGAAAACAAAGATATAAAAAATTGGGCACCCCAGGGTGCTCAGGTTACCCCTGTTGCCAGCGGGACTGCCAGGTATGGGGGTTGGTGCGCTACTCTGAGGGGGGTTTCCCCCGCTATGGAGCAGGTGTGAAGGAAGGGGTCTGTGTGGAGGAACCAAAGTGGGAACCACGATTCTATGAGTGCCTGTTGCCTTGGCCTCATATATCCATAGAGCCAGGCTTGGAAGTGCTCCAGTAAGTGGACGTGGAACCTGTTAATAACCCTATGGATGGTGGGATTGTGCCCCTGAACGCATCTAAGGCAATGGTGTGGATTGTCCATATTTCAATGGGTATCATTAGGGAGCGGAGGGTAGATGGGATTGGTGACTTGATCTGGAGCGCAAGGAGGCTCTTTGATATTGAAAATTTCTGCTCATTTTGGATCTTAAGCAGGCGCGCGACTTCCTTCCATATGGCTTTGGTTGAAGGGCATGTTTCTAGGCGGTGATATAGGGAGCCCTCTCCTCCACATACTGCACAGGTTTTGTGGAGTGAATTGGAGCGGTCCGCCATCCTATAGGTCCTTCTCAGACAGCGCCAGGCGTTGGCTCTTACCCTCGGCTGTAGGAGTGGGTGTTGCGTCATTCTCCACACTGTCTTCTGTGTGGTTAAGTCGTAGGGGATGTCCAACGCATCTAGGTATTCGATTCTAGCAATGGTTGGGGTCATAGCTAGCATGTCTCTCTGGGGGTGGTTTTCTGGATTTCTTAATATAAAGTGGGGGCTGGGTCATCCCCTTCCCTGCACAGTGCCAGTTTTCTCTACGGTCCATCCCATGTGGCAGATGGTTTGGAGGATGCATTCAAAGTGAGGGGGGTTCTATGCGGGCCCTTTGTGGTAGGGCGTCTAGCAAGGTATGATAGTAGTTTGGGTGAGCTATGTGGGTTGGTTAATTTGAGCGCCTGTGCAAAGTTAGTCCTTGCTGCCCTGGGCCAGTGTTGTTGTGTGAGGATTGGGGCAAGAACTTCCTTTATCCAGGTACCCAGGATGCTGTTGGCGTGGCTCTCAAAATCTATTAGTCCCAGGCCTCCGCTTGAGCGTGGGCCAAAGAGTGTTTCCATCCATATGGGAGGATGGGATCCGGGCCACAGCCAGCCCTGGATGAGCGCACGGATTGAAGTTATAAAGGTGGGTGAAGGCGATTGCGTGGGCAGGGTACCATAGTATTGGGAGTATGAGTGAGTTAGCAACTGTTACTCACCCCATTAGTCCTGGGGATCTTCCCTTGAGGGAGGCTACGCGGTTGGATACCCGCTATAGTAGGTTGCTTTCCATTGTCTCATTGGCATATCCCCCTGTTTCCAGCCATATCCCAAGGTGGCGGACAGGAGTGGTGGTGGGAGGTGATGCAAAAGGTAAGATGAGTGGGTTTTTCCTTCGTATGGGGGTATGAGGTTCTGGTGTTGTAGCCCATTTGTTAGTGTACTTGCCTAAAAGAATTATTTCTGTTTTCCTTTTGTTGAGCGATGCATTACTCACCATGGAGTATTCCTCTAGGGTGCATTCCAGCTGTCAGGCATCATTGTTGTTAGCTATACCTGCCACACAGTCATCCGCGAAGGCCAGTATCTTGACTGTTGGCTGGCCTTGTGCAGTTATGCCCATGAGGCGTGTCAGTTACGCGGAAGAGTGGATAAAACTGAAATTATATAACAGTAGGCTGAGGGGGTCCCCTTGTTTGAGCTTTCTGTGTGGTGTGATCTTGTTAGTTAGGAAGCCAGGGCCGCATACAGCCATGGTTGCAGATTCTGTAAGGAGCATCGCCCAGTTTATGGATCTGGGTGGGAGTTTAAAAGCGTGTAGACATTCTTTTAGGTATGACCAGCTAACACGGTCATACGCCTTTTCCTGGTCTAAGAAGACCAGGGCTTCAGTTGCTTTGGACTGACATATGTTTGCAACAGGGTGTATGTTGTTCCATATTGTGCGCCCTGGTATAAACCCAAACTGGTTGGGTGACAGGACGTTAGAGGCTATTGCGCCTAATCTGGCTGCTAAAATTTTTGTTAGAATTTTTGTATCAGTACTTAAAGAGTGCGATTGGACGCCAGTTGGCCAGGTCCAATTTGTCACCCTTTATACAAGGTTATGACATATGATTCATGGCCACCAGGTAGGAGGCGTGTATCCAGCAAGCACTGGTTCATAGATGCCAATAGGAGGGGGCATTTGCTAAAAATATTTTTTGTAAAATTTGTAGGGTATCCCATCAGGCCCTGGGCATTTCCTACGTGGTGCACCGCGGATTGTATCCCAAAGCCCTCCCATGTAATTAGATTTAGAATATTGTAGCTTGGCGGCGTGCTTTGTATTCCAGCAGTTTGTATAAATTTTGTGATTTTTTGTGGGTCTGTCAGCGTATCATGGTATAACTCAGTGTAATAGCAGTGTACTTCTGCCTTGACCTCCTCAGGGTCAGTTGCCATGGTGCCATCGGTCTTGCGGACCTGTGTGCACATGGGCTGGTTGCTGCGGGAGTGGAATTGGTGGAAGAAATATGTCAAACATGTTTTGCCTTCCTTTATGAGCTTACCTTTGTTTGATACTTTTATTATGTCTTGGTGCTTGAAGATAAGGGTGTTTAGTCGGGTGGATATTTCTGCCCATTTGCATCCCCAGTTGGGGCTATAACCAGATCTCGGGGTGTTGAGCTTGAGGTGGTCCAGTTCCACCAAGGTATGCCTGATTGTGGCTGTATTGGCGGTGTACTTACATGATGCGAGATGTCAGGTTTTGTTGATTAGTTCCTTTTTGAAATTTGCCCAGGTTACAATGGGATCTGAAGTGAATGGGGCTTTATATTCTTGGTTTGTGGCCTCATGTTCAACCCAGTCAGATATTTTGGGTAATTCTATGTCTTCTGGGTGTAGCTTTCTCCAGAAAGACACCTGTGCCTGGGTTCAGGTTGGTGATAACTGCACCAAAACAAGTTGGTGTTAAGAGAAATTTTTCTTTTTTGTTGTAAATTTGGAAATTCTTGATCATTGGGTTTGCAGAACGAGGATGTAATTGATGCAGCTCATTGATATGAGCGCTCCCTCACGTATGTTGGGCCATGTCATGTGGGGAAGGAGTGGTGTTCCAGGGTGGAGGGCATCCTGTAGGTCAAGGGATGCCTTCATTGTGCGGAATTAAATGTGTCCCATTGGGTATCCCCTGGGGTTCAGCCATCAGTCCATGTTGGGGTTATCCCATCAGTTAAAGTCACCCACCAGGATGGTATCTGGTGGGAGGGTGAGTGTTGGAATGATTTTGGTAATTTTTTTTCTCTTGGCTGTGGCGCACGGTGCATAGATGCATGCTATCAAGATTGTTTCCTCTTGGCATGTGATTGTTGCTACCAGGATGCGGTCATGAAGGTATGATGAGGAGTTTGTAATTTTTAATTTTTTGTTATTTCGGATGATCACCCCACAGTGAGACATCCATACCAATTTTGATGGTGAGACCCTGGCTGACCAGGATCCTTCTTCCCCTTGTAGACAGTGGGTTTCTTGGATGGCCAAGATGTCTACAAGGGGTTTTTTCAGGAAGTCCAGCTTTTTGGCTTGAGACATTTGAGCCCTGGCTCCCACGATGTTTATCATCCCTATTGACACTGAGGTGCCCGTGGCGCCTCAGGAGCAGTTGGGAGGACCCTCTGGCCCTATCCCACCGCAGCTCATTTTGGCCATGCTCCGCATCTGTACTCCAACTCTCTCAGTGACAATGTCAGTTCCCTTGATCTGCCTCGATTTTCATGGGTATTGTGGTTTCTGGAATTTGTGTTATCTTTTTCCGCACATATCTCATGATGGTTCAATGTGGGGTGCTGATTGGGTTCTTTAATTTTGGGGTTCAAATTTGGAGAATTGTGCACCACATTTTCGCTCATATTGTGGCTGAATTGTTTCTCAAAGTGTGCATGATTGATGTCGCTTGGTGACTCAGTCAAGTTGCTGTGAAAATTTTCAAACTAAGCATATTCTTCTGATTGATTGTCTTGGTGTATATCCAAAATATCCTCTTGAATTTGTTGGGGGTCAATGGAATATTCTGCATGTGCTACCACCTTGGCCGCTGCCCGTTTGCGGGATTTTTGTGCCACTTTGCATTGTTTATGTGTAACTGGGTCCACAATGGAGTAAAGTCCATCTTCTTCCCAGTGGAATGGGTGGTGGCCGTTGATCATTGTGGAGAAGTTTTCATTACTTTTGTCCATGGCTTCCTCACAGTAGTCTGCTTCCATTAAGCCCTCCTTCACAGGGCATGCGTGTTCCTTGTGTCCCTATGAACTGCAATGGTTGCATATAGGCAGTGCTCGTTCTGGTGTAACTAGGAATGTGGATGACTGTCCCCCATCTGCAAAGTGAAACTTTTCTGTGCTGGGGATCCTTGATAAGTCATCTTCCACTTTGGGGAATGGGTTGATTACAGCAATAGCTTTGCCTGTGCACAGGGTTGGCATCAGGCGAAATTGTTGTAATTTGAGTTGCATAATTTCTCCATAGGCTATGAGCCCTTTGTGGAGCACCTCCTCGATTACCTTATGAGGAAGGTTGGTAGGGAGCAAGTCAAAGGAGATGAACAAAGTTTTCACTTTGTTCCATCCAGTGCACATGGTGTGCACCTTTTTTGCCCTCGGGAAGGGTAATTTTGATGCAGACTTTTGCTGTAGCTTCCACTTCTTTGGCTATTTTGAACTCAATATTGATCCAGCCATGGCCCATGTTGTTGGTGGTGACATATACCGCGTGGGGGAAAAGGGAGGGCTGTGCCTCGCATGTTTTCTCCCACAGGGTTGGGGACTCATCCCCAAGGAAGAGTCAGTGCCCGTGTTCCACATTTGAAAGGGGTTGGTTACATTGGATATACATGTATTGATCTTGTTTTATAGTAAATACCATAAACCCTGACGGTGTCTGAGTTTGTGGTTTCTTGGCAGCTTGGGTTCCTGGTCCCCCTCCAGGGCGTTTCTTGCCCTAAGGTGCACCGTTTTAGCACCTCTTGATGTGACTCTCACCCAGGTTGTATTAGATTTATTATTAAAATCGCCCATCTCTCCTGTGTGATTATCAAAAAATTGCTGGTTGAATCAAATTGTAGTAACAAAAGTGATTTTTATGGGAAAGAAGATATTCAAGTCTAATATTGTAAAAAAGAGTATTTCAGATGAAAATAACAATAAAAATGGAAAAATACCCTGGTCAATTCCCAGAGGAACCCCTTGAATCAGGGTAACACCTCTATTACTATCTGACAATAAGAAGCTTGGGCAGTCAGATTGTACTGAATCATTGGCCAAATCTTGGGACCCATATGAGGCACCTCCCCCATCTTACAACAAATTTAGTACAACCAACACCGCGGTGACTGTCCCTTTTAAAGGGTTAGAAGGGGTCCTGCAGGGTAAAAATATTTTTTTGCCCAATGATTGGGTAAAATTTATAAAATCTTTGCCTCGCGGATATAACTTACAGGCAAATGACTTTTCATCAGCTGTCCACAAAAGTGAGGTGAGTTTCCCAAGCTCTGATAGGTCAGATTCTTATATTCCCTAATTTTGATGCATCATGCTTATAGTGAATTTCTCATCTGACTCACTTTGAGCCTTAAGATAATTTAAATACTATGCATTCCAATACCAAAGGGTTTTCCTTTCTTTGCCCCCCACAGTTACAAATAAATTCCTATAAAAACATAATTCTATTAGTTACGTTTCTTATCATTAGTGGTCAAGTAACCCCCTACAGAAGAATTATCCCACAGTAAAAAATTAACTTCTACAAATAATTGTTGCAATCTAGGAGTTAAAAGCACCAGCGAGCCTACACAAAAGCCTAAATTCCAACATTACCTTGAAAATTAAATTGTAGGATATAGCTTAATGTAGTGTGTACTTATATAGTATATTACAAAAGCATTTATATATGTTTAATTAGATTTACATCAAATTATGTCATTCACATTATATTACGCAACTTACAAGAATAATTACCTTTTTAAAGCTTGGTATAAATGCTTCAAGTTGCAATTTTGGATCTCTTGGTTGCACTTTAAGTGTTTATTAGATTAATGAATTGACAATCTGATGGCCGCAATCAGAAATTATACAAACTTTTGGAGTGTAACCACTGTTGAAGATTTTACTTTTTTTAGCAATAGTTGTGCCCAACCCAAAAGGGGGAGCCACTACGCATCTTTATTTGAGAATGAGCCAAATAAAGGGATTATTGGAACAGCTTTTTTCCTAATATGGCACCTCAGCTAACAGCCTAGAAAGCCATATCAGAAGGGGAGGAAGCTTTGGAAAATCTTTTGTCCAGCGCCCGCTTTAGCTGGCAGATCATGGCGGACAGCATTAGGGTGGGAGCATCAGCAACATGTGGCATGAAGGGGTATAATTGTGGGTTTTCTTTTTAGTGAGGCTGGCAGTGTCCATCGCCTCAATATATAGAGCAAGTTGATGCTCACTGTTGAAAATTTTACTTCTCTCTTTGTTTAGTTTTTCATTCTTAATATAAACTTGGAGGGAGAATACCCTAGTGGTAAAATAAATACCTCTACCGCTGGTTCCCTGAGTTTGATCCTGGTAGTGAACTTTGGGTAGGGGACAATTATGACTGTGTTGGCGTTGCGCACCAATGCCCCAAACCGAGATAGCAAATAGCAAAGGCGGTCCATGGAGTTCCTGGCCTATCATATGCCGCGCATGGAGGTTTTCCAGGTTTTATCCTCCTTTCCCAATTTTCTTCACTTCCCCTCATTGGTGCGGTATCATCCTCAGGTTGGCCCACCTCAAATAAAATTTAAATTTAATATAAACTTGGAGTTGTAGTTGTCTATTGTATGTAGACATTAGAATAACAAATGGACTTTTCAATATAAATTATTAATTAAAGACTAAATACTGTATTCTTCTGTCACTACTTATACTAAGGCTACCCGCCCTATGATCTCCCTAATCAATATAGTAAAGTTCTTAGATTAAGACAACAAAAAGTATTAAAGGTGAAGAGTTATATATTAAATAAACCTTTGTTAAACCACAAAAAATGTCCTTAATGTGCTAAAATTAACGCTTTATTAGGGTTTCTTCTTATGATAGTTGCAGCTTTTCCCTTAACTCTCCTTACACCCCCACATATCAAGTGGCTGAAAACAATGTTTTGAGGTTTTTAAAATGAGGCTTCCTGCTGTTCACCTAGCTCCATCTTTGTGGCTAAATTCTTCTGATGTAAAAAAATAGAACTGACAGCACCCTTTTGATGCATCTCAAAAAGGCTAAGTTGCTACATCGATGAATCCCCCCTTGGGTTGGGACCATCTAGTACTAAAAAAAGGCTAAGTTGCTAATCCTCCATATGGATTTGTGGCGCCCATGCAATTTGAAAAGCTAATTGTAAATTAGTCTGATTGTGACACAAGTGACACAAGAATATAATTTTGAACTTAAATAAAGAGTCCACCAATAATGGGTCATTAAATTGATTATAAGTAAATTTGCAAGGACACAATTACCCATTTTGTTGTGTTAAATATTTTTTAATTTAAAACTGACCATATATTATCAGATCAAATAACTACAACTCAAAGCCAAGGCTAATATACTAATTCTATATTACTTTTGATGAGCTTTTTAATCATGTCAATTATTCAACATTTCCACCACCGTGACTGGATTATAAGCAGATGATTTTTTTCTTCTTAAAAATGTCAAAGTTTTCCAAAAACCTTCAAATATAAACTTTTATCAAAGGTCTGTCAGTCAAATATTAGCACACATTTCAGATTCTCAGTACTTCTAATTTGATAAACAATTGTTACTACTGGCCTTCCAACCTTATAATTGCTTGCAAGTTTATGAATCACTATTCAACAGTCAAAGAAAGTTTGTCCTCTGCGCCTTTGATAACTCATTCAGAACCTGTGGTAATTGCACCAGCTTCTTTGGTTTTACTATTTAACAAAAAAAGCCCAGAGAGTCAAACAGGATTTTCACCCCTCTACTGATTTGCTTGGTCTTAACATCCCCATGGGCCAAAGTAATGTTAAATAATTATGAATCCGCCATCAATTTGTATCCAATGGCAGTCATCTTGATAACTTATTTTTTTACTTTTGAAGGTATTCACTTTAATTGATATTTTACATTATTTATGGACAAAGTGGCAATGTCAGGTTAAACTTAGAATTACTGTTGAATTTTCTTATAGCTATTTGGCTTCTGCTCTAGCTTCTGAGCCTAATGTCGTCCTATTGATCCCTTTAAAACCAAACAGTCTTTGCTTTTTGCCATCTTGGTTGCGGAACTCTGGGGTGCGCTGGGAAATTTCCATATGGATTTAACATCACATAGAGTTTTAATAGTTGAGCCTCAATAGATAGTCGCATCCTTGTCCTTTATAATTCCCTTTGCAAGAGCTTGTCAAAAGGGGTTATGGAGAAGTATTTGCAAAATGGCTCTGCTTTGGGATTGCATCCATTTCCCTTCATCTTCATCTTTAACCAAAGCCGTACATGACATGCAAAGGGTCTTGGATAAAACCTTCTCACAGATATTTCAGGCTAAGGGGTTTATACCCCCAAAGTATCCATGTCTTTACAGTCTTTTAATCAATTGTATATTTCTACGCTGACTTTTCCCCAAAATGTAACCTCTCTAAAATATTTTGCAGCCCCTTCTAATGGTTCCTTACAATAATCCGTTGGCCATAAGTTAGTCACCCATGCTAATGCACCTGGTGTTAATTTTTTTGGTTTTAGTTCGTCTCTGACAATGTATTGACAAAATAGGATTTTTAGGATTCTTAAATGCCTACATCATCTAGCTTTGACAATCATGAGTGCATATTTGTCTGATATTCTAAAAGTTTGCTTTGTATTAACTAACCTATGTCAGACAATGAAGTTATCACTGCTTTATAACTATTGTTTGGTCTTGTTTCCTAAAATACTTTATCTATTTCTGTTTTGATTTTAGTGGATTAATAATGTTCCGTCAGGTTTTGATCCCTAACAATGCTGCGAGTTCAATTTTAGGCTTTTTCTATTAACAATTAAACTTTCTTAAACAGATCAATCAGTATTTGTCTTATTAATAGGGGTTTTCGCATTTTTTAAGCGTTAACAACACTTTCATTGTAGTAACTTTTGTGTTAGCCTAAGTGAATTGACCTGTATTAATGGGTAAATAATCTCATTAATTAAGAAGTTTGCTATCTTGTAAAGGTTAATCCTCTGAGATGGATAAAGACGTCAGGACATACTGTTACTAAATGTAACACATAAGGTGTCATAATTTAATCAGCGCCAGAAACTGACTAGGAAGATGAAGTGTTCATCATCTTAGATGACTCCTTAGGGTCAAATTCATTGACATAGGACGCCATCCCCACTAGGGCACTAAAGGAACATTTTAGCAAAAAATTCCCTATTTAAATCCCTCATTATTTTTTATAAACGCAGACTTATAGAGTTTTTAAATATAAATAATTAGTTACTTATAGAGCTTTTATACTGTTCTTTTTTAATTAGTTGGAAGATAGTTTCCTTTGTCAGTATTTGCTCTCAAGATCTCACATAATCTTATGTATGAGTTGCAAGGATAATTTTCTTTGATCATATTGTGTTCCAATACTCTTGTGTAAGTTTTATATTGATAGTTTCCCTAATCCTGAAAGCCTTAAAGTTTTCAGAAGAAAGAGCGTCAGCAAATGTAGCATTGAACATCTAAGCAGGTCTATACCATTGGTTGCAAAACACAACTGGATAAATGTATTCAAACAATTTTCTCTTTAATATTTAATCTCTTATAAAAAATAACTAAAGCACACTTAAAACCTGTTTAGTAAACCACAACAAAATTAAATGGTACTAATACAAAATTTGAGTCTCTCCTTCCTTAGCTCTTCCAATAGTTCATCCACTAACACATCACAAAGTAACTCGCTTTTTATCTCAAAGAAGTGAATCCAACTTACAGTAAAGAAAATGAGGCTTCCTTTATATAAATCTAGATTTTTAAATTTTATTTGGGGAAGGCTGACCATAGGACGGAAATTTCTGATATGTAACCAAAATAACTAATAAAGCAAGAGGCACCCCAGAGAAGCTAACGCTATCTACTGTTGCCAGTGTGAAAGCCAAGTAAAGGAAAAGGGGTATCGTGAGTAGAGGCTTGCGCCACTATTGAGCATGTATGAATTAAGGGGTCTGAAGTGATGAATCAAAACAGAAACCAGGACGAGACCAACTGACAGCGATGGGATGGTATGTACCATACAACCATTCTTGGAAGTGGTCCATGAGGTGCGACTGCAATTGGCGTACAACTTACTAGAGGGTGAATGTTGGAATTTCTTTCCTAGTTGATGTAAGCCTTAGCTAAGGAATAAGCTCAGCATTAACCTTAGGGTTGAGTCAATGATTAGTTCTTGCTTAGCTTGGATTTATGCTTACAAGGTTGAGAGTTGATATGATAATATAATGACGAGTGGAATGTTATTATTGATAAGAACTTAATACATGATGAATTTACCAATTGGATTACCTTTTTGAAAATAAAATCATTGCTGAAGTGTTGAAACCAGAAAAGCTTTAAATCGACAAGTTATTTGATTGTCAATCTAAAAGCACAATAGGATGTGAGCAGGTGTGAAGCAAATCCATTTAAGGTTAAATTGATCCACATCCAGATGCTGCCTCACATGTGATATATAAACTATATCTAATGAATGTAATCAATTACCCATAAGCTGACGAATTCCATATGATATAGCCTTTTGTAAACCAACTGCCACAGATGCTGCCTCAAGTAGTTCATAACCTCCACACCCCTATTCCCCTTTATATTCCTCATGATAATTATACACCAGTATGATCACAATGTTCATATTTTGGCCACCCTATTTAAGGGCTGGCGTTTTATTCTAATAAAATATCTTCCTTTACCTACCTTTATTAAGTTTTTAGTTAACAGTGGTTAGCTTAGCTTGTAGAGGTAAACCTTAAGATCCCCAGAGGTTAGGTGCTGGGTCTAAACACCTGGAGTGGTTGGCATAACCAACTCCCAACCTTAAACTAGATGGAAACCCCGTGGGAACCTAAGAAACTAGCAACAACAATGATGAACTGGAAAGATTGAAGGGGAGAAACCCTGAGGGAATCAATAGAGGCCGCTGAACCACAATCGTTGGACAAGTTTCAAAAAGGACCTCTGAGCCATAACGAGTGGTCAAGCCTCAGAAGGAGAAGTTGTTTGGTCTTCTGGGTTGGTGGGTTGCCCTGAGAACTTTTAGGGAAAGGTTGCCAACGATTGTAAAAAAGCAAGGGCATGCAGTCTTCATACTGTTTAGTCTGGCACACTAATGGAGTCACCTATTATTGAGAATGAAAAGTTCTCAACAGAAGGTGACAATATAATCTAATGTGTTCTCACTTTGTCCCTCTGCCATTTCTTCTGAGAAAGATTGATTTGGGATAATTCCTTCTCTGGTGTGGCAAGTGTGCAACTTGTGACCAAACGCCTGACAATGAGTGCATATGGGCAGCGTGCTGTCAACTGTTACGTGGAACAATTGAGTCTGTTGCTTGTTGATGGTGAGTGTGGCAGTATGTGGGATCTGAGTTAGGTCTTCAGCTACCCCTTAGAAAGTGTGATTACCGCAATAGGCTTACATGTGCCAAGTTCAGGCGTCAGTAGAAAAAAATTGCATTTTGAAGAAATGATTTCCCCATATCTTAGAAGTCCTGCTTTGAGATAACTCTTGAAAACTTTATAATTAATGTTCATTAGAAGAAATCAAGTAATACAAAAACTTTATTTGATTTTGTCCAGCGCGTGCACTTGGTTCAACTTCTTGTTAAACATCCAGGAGATTGACCACCACATGCACCTGTGCAGCTGTGTCTGCTTCTTGCTCTGTTTTGAACCTGAGATCCAACCCACCGTGAGTCATCAAGTACAATGCTACTTACATGAATTCTGTGAAGTAGGTGCAGATGTCCCCACAAAGCTTCTCCCAAAGAGCTGTTAAATTTATGTCCAAATAAACTTAGACCCTTAATTACACTGATGACAGTGGTTGTGAGTGTGGAGTTTTTTGTACTGGTTGCATTTATTTTTTCATTCTAAGATTTCTGGCAGAATATTCACTGCGGTTTTTTGGTTTTAAGGCCATCAGTGTCCCCAGGGTGGTTTCTAAATTTATATGGTGCAAACACAAACCTGTGCCTTTCACCACGTTCATCCAACCCTTACTTGGCATTAGACGCATACTCATCTCCCCTTGCTGATTATCAAACTTTATATGTCTTAAATCAGATTGGTTGCAATTTGTGATTACAACTGGAAAAAAAGCCTAAAAATATTTTTCTAATGGTAATTATATATATCAATGTGGCTGAGCTTTTAACATTTATCTAATATAAAAAATAATATATTTTTAATAATAAGTAGGCATTTTTATTTTGATTAAAAATATCAACATTTAGCTTTTGCTATGTGGTGGTTGGTATTTTAGTTTTAATCAATGAGCTCAATGTTTCAGTTAAATAAATTTTGGTTTAGTTCTATAGTCCAATTAGCTTTTCTTCATGCGTGGTGGTTTTATATTGATCTCATAGATTTGATTTTTCAAACTTATTAATGTCTATCTAAAAAATAATTGATTAGATTATCTATAAAATTTAAACCCACAAACAAATATGGGTGAACCAGGATATCACTGAAAATTAGGCCAAAGATCTAATTATTGAGATATTATTATGACGTCTATTAAAAATGGTCTTAAACTCAAACAGAGACCTCAAAAGTCAGCTGTGGTGTCAAAAGCTTAAGTGCTAAGCGCTTTTTTTGGACCATGTGGCAAACATCATGCTGAACAAGAACATTACTTAGAATTTGTGAAGGATACACATGCCAGCAGAATCATTGTGATTATGGCCTGATAAGTGAACTAGTTAAACTCTCTAAAAATCACTGTATATTTATCACCTAACCCCCAGGAAAACAGACATTTCTGACAATTCCTGTTGGAAGTACAAACTGAAGCTGCAACAATTATAAAAGGTGACCTGAATTGTTAGATAAATACTTCTAGGGATACATTCCCAAACCGCAGGTGACTCCCTAGTATGGCAGATGATATGCTAGTGTACTTTGTGGCACTGGTAATGTGTCTTATGATAGACAAAGAGGATGATGACTTCACAAACCTTATGTGTTGGGAGTATGATTTTAATGATAGTTTCGTAAGTGGCTACTGACTGGACCATGTACTTGCCTTGTCCAACCTCAGATAGGCTACGTTGAATAGTGAGGTCTCAGTAAAAGCAGAAAGTGACCACATGGTAGTTTAGGTAAGCATCAATATGGGTGATACCCCACCACCTCAGGAATGGCAAACAATCCCCTCTACGTTGTGGGACCCAGACTGGCGCTGCACAGTCAAAAATGGGTTTGATCAAATTGTAGTGTATCTAGATCAGCAGCCGGGTATTGATCCCATAGACTGATGGAAAAAAACTAGAGATATGCTTATGAAGGATAGGTCCAAATATGGGAAGACCAAAATTTTACAAATATAATGCTGCCGCAAAACACCTGAAGAATGTCCTGGCTACCCTGAAGTGAGAGCGGCGAGACAATAAAGTATGGTGTTGCAAGTATCAGAAAAATCATAAATAATATTAAGCGCTTTTATGAGAGTAGGATAATGAACAATGGCAGAATGCAACCTTCCACCACCAAAGCCTGTGGGGACGATGACCAAGTTAAAATTGGTCAGCTTTAAAGAAATCTGGACATGCGCCAAGATCTTTCAGGTAGAAACCCATGAAGTTATTACTTCCAGTGACCCAGGTTTAATCAAATGTGAAGTCAAATGGTTTTATGACAATTCTTCCACCCTTTTAGACCCAATATCACAGTGACAGAAGCTCTTCTTGTCCTGGCTAATCCGGTGCTCAAGGGTTGCTCACCTGATGATAAGCACAATCTAGCCACTGAGATTACCGTGGAGGAGGTAAAATGGGCACTTAAGGACGCGCTAAAAAATAATTCCCCAGGCCCAAACAACATGCAAGTAGAAATGCTGTAAACAATCTGCAAACAAAGTGGCACCAGAACTTAACAATCTATCTAACCAAACCTGTAATGAAATTTTCAAACCCTAGGGGGCCATGAATTACATTTCATTCTGCTATACAAAAAAGGCTCTCAGAGGCACCTTCAGAGCTGGCACCCAATTTCACTTTTAGGCAACAATTCTAAAAGTATCACACAATTAATCATAAACTTCCTGATGCATACTGCCCTGTGAACCAACCATACGTCCCAAAATGGGTTTATCATGGGTGAACTATATAGGAAAGTATCTGCTCATTCCAAAACGCCTTGCAGGATGTACGCGGATCTGATAATGGCTATCACATGTTATCAGACATGGAGAAGGCCTATGATCAAGTAGCATGGTCATTCCTGAAGGTGTCAATGAATGCCATCATAATCTTCAACATCTTTATCGCTAGATAGATATGCTATACACATGTATTATTACAAAGGTCATCCTAGCTACTGGCATAATGGAGTCAATTCTGAGTGTACAATGCCTCCACCAAGGAGATACTTTGTCCCCAATTTTATTTACCTTTGCCATGAACATCCTATTGGCAGCAGCAGAAGTTAAGCTGTGGGGCGTCAGCCACCCCAATCAAACCCCTATCATGATGCAGACATTTTCAGATGACACAGAAGTGGGGATCAGTATAAAAAACCTTCAGTGCATTGATGAACTCCTTTCCCTTTCCCAACAGATGTCTAATGCTAAAATCTGACATAGACAAGATGATAGTCATTAAGATAAGATAACCTTAATTCCACCCACTGTCATGCCTCACTCCCATGGTTCACACATAAACATCTAGATATCTAAATATTCTCTTCACAGTATCAGGTCCAGCAAATGAGGCTATGGAATAGATGGTACTTTCTAGTATGTTGGCCCAGATGTCCTACTGGATTTATACCTGCTTGAACCTTGAAGGTAAGGTTCAGGCGCTTAATGTCTTCATACCTTTGAAACTCTGGTATGTGGCTCACATACTACTACTGATCCCATGGTTGGAAGGTGAAATCAAATCATTCATCTGCACCTTCTTGTGGTTTAAGGCCCATGCAGTGTCAATAAAGCTGGATGTTCTGTTAAAAACCAAATGGAAGGTGGTATGGGCCTGCTAAATCTTAAGTTACATGTCTGTCAGATCAGGTTCAAAACGTTTTTAAGATGTTGCAGTCATATGTGCACTTCTCCACACTCACATGAGGTATCAACTGTACCTGAGTCCAAAGGTTCTTAAAACCAATCACATCACGATCCCCTAGGGAGTGAATGCTGCATAATTCTCAACTACCTACCAAATATCACTGACCCCATTATTGGAGACTCTGCAACAAGGCTGTGATATTAACCGTTGGTCATTTGCACATGTAACACAAAATGAAGATACAACATGGTAGGACCTTGAAGAAATTTAGCAGCAATGAAAAAAGCTAAAACGTGGGGGAGAAGAACCAGGTTGGGAATGAGTTTGCTGACAAAGAGTTTCAAAACTCTACAACAATTCACTGATTGCTATTGGGGAACACCCCATGAAAGCACCACCAAAACCACCCTGTTTGCCGTAAATCCTTAACAACTTGGTAGAAGAGGTTTGTGACACCAACTATAATCTCAAAGAGTTGGATACTGGGCTCAACAACAAACTAGTAACCTCCAACTAACGCTCAGCCACCTGGCGGATTTTACAATGGGTGATATTAAAAGTGAAACATTGTTACCCAAGGTACCTCTATAAGGACAACCCAGTGTGCATCAAATCTGAGATGGATATTGTCCACCATTTTGAATGCAGTAATTTTAAAAACATTGTTCTTTTATAAGACCACTGCTATCTATGAGGGGCAGCTGCCAGATTTACACCTCTCAGGACATTTTTCACTAAGGCACTTATAAACCAACTGATATAGCTCTGAGCCTCCCTCTACTAATATTGTATTTGGGTCATACACTCAGCAATTGTGGCCAAGCAATTGAGCCTTTAAGAGCCCCAAATTATGGAATGATGAAAAAATAATTCAGATTTTCACTGATTAACTTGAGCAATTTTGTAAATTTTTGTACCTTGTACCTGGATGTTTTCCAAAGCCTCATAATTTTCTTCACATATGTATTGCTCATCAAAAATGATGAGTCTACATCCAGAATGAAGATAAAATGCCATGTAAGCCCACCATCACTTAAAAACTTGTTTAGTGATGGCTATTGCTGACCAGGAATGGTCAGCAATGCAACCCAACTAGCAGAAAATGTTCCCAGTTTTTAATATTGGCCAAAATTTTCCTTTTCCACCATCCCTCTTGCCTTTATCTTGCTATCTTTCTAATTTAACAAGGGTATGGGATTTATAAAAAAATTTCATCATATATTTATATAGGATGCTCTATCTCATGAACAAATAAACCAATAAATAAAAATTAACCTAAGTACTTTATAAAGTTTGGGAATTGTAATAGGCTTGTTGGACAATTGCCACATCAACTTTGGCAAAAGAATGTTTTGGAGAAGAATAATTTCGATTTAACAAATACAATTGGGTAATATATGTCCAATCTCATACTAATACTATTTCAGATGATAATAATGACAATATCTTCCAAAAGATCTCTGGCTGATTCTTGGTAAAACCCCACAAATTGGGGCAACACTATGCCACCTACTAAACGGGCTACTAATTCTATATCTAACAGTCAGATAACTCTGACCCGCGGCATATTCAAGGGCGCCCTTCAAATGGTTCTCTCTTTACCACGGCCAGTTTCAATTCAGCACCTAAGTGGGACCCCCTTCATAAGAGTGGTGGAGGTCCCCCAAGTTACAATTATTTTAGGAGATGGTGATTGGTTAAAGTACATTAAATCATTACCACATGGGTATTTTCTGTCTAACCATACAATTCCATCAGTCTTTTCCTTAAGTAACCCCAAATTCCCAAGCTCCAATAGGGTAATTTACCATATTACCTAATTTGAAAATTACCAAGCTTTTCCACTTGAAACTGTTAAGATTTATTAAGTAGCAAGCAAAAAACTTTTCTTTCTCGTTGTAAACACTTTTGCAACCTATTCAATTCAAGACTGAATCTAGTTTGATAATCTCACAGAGGAGATTAGTCTGCGCCCATGTCAGGGAGCAGTTGGGCAAGCAATGTAAGAGGAGCAGGCGGAAGGCCCGCGGCCTCCAACGTTCAAAAACGCCCCAGAGTTTCTGGCGGAATAGACAAAAATCTCAAAAAACTGGTGGTCACAATTCCCCGGAGATACTCGTGTGGCAAGCATGATGCAACCAGTAAATCAACACGCCACACTCCCAGCCACTTTTGTCAGTGGAATTTGGAGTCCTTGTGTATCTGGACATCCAAAAAACGGCCTTATGGGAAAAATTTTGTGAAGATGTACACAAAATTTTCCTGACCGCGGTGTATGTTGCACCTCACTCCATGTCATGCAGTAGGCTGGACCTAGGTTTTGAAAGCAAAATAGCAGCAGATGAGGCTGCAGCGGTGCGCATAGTGGTCGACCTCCCTGAAGGGCAATGGGTCGTCGAAACCAAATGCACCAGATGGACAAAATCAAACCAAATTTTCCTCACATTTGACTTTTTGCCTACTATGGTAAAACGTGACATTTTGAGCAACACCTGAAAGATGGTCACGCCATATATGGCGAAATACAATCTTTCAAAATGCAATGCTTCATGCTGATGCCACACCTTTGCACTGGCAAAGCCATTGCAGTTCTGACCCCAACTGAGGAGATTGCAAAGGATCTAACCTAGATCCCACACTCCACTTTTATTGATATCGCAGGGCATACCACCCACCCATTCTGGGTAACCGTGGACAGCGCGCCCCCCATTTGCACCCACTGTGATGCGTTCGGCCATAAGGTGCATGCATGCCCCATCAAGGAGGGCGTCACATTCCAAGAGCACCCCTCGGCGGCCATGGCCAGCGGAGAGGCGCACTACAAACCAACCGCAAGCACCAAGGAGGCTTTCCCGTGGGGAGCACAAGGCTGCTACTTATTGGTAAAGCCCATCTCCCCGCAGGAGCAGAAGAAGGCCAAGCAGGCCCATAGGGCCATGGCCAAGGAAGCGGTCAAGGCCACCACCGCCATCCCACACTCACAATGCCAGGAGGACATGGAGACCTTTGTGGCGGAGCAACTCAGGAATCCATCATCCAATCAGATTGGGAAGCCCATGCTGAGTGGGCCACTCAAACTGAGGATACGATGGGAGATTTGATCTCACCCAATCGCTGCACCCAAGCTCTGGTCAAAACTGACTTGGGACCTATCCCAACTAAAAAAAATTTTTTTGACCCGCTTGATGGTGCACCAAACTCATCTGCACCGCAAAAAATTCGTCCAACGTCGGGAAAACAAAAAGTGAAGGCCAAAGCCAACGCGACTCTTTCCACAAAAATCAACAAAAACCCCAATAGCGTTGCTGCTAACACCCATGCTGCTGTGAAAGCCCATGGGGACCTTGAAGAGGCTGGTGGGCCCGGGGGCCCACCCCCTCGCACCTAAGGTGCAGAGGGGGAAACCTACACTCTAGGGACGTTGAATATCGCCAGACTCAAGGCCTCCCCATCCTGGGCTAGGAACTGAGTTTTTTACAACACAATTTACCCGTGGATATCCTGGCCATCCAGGAGTCCCACTGTCCACAAGGTTCCGAGGATGCTTGGAAAACAATGCTCCTCTCATCCCTATCCTTTTGGTCGAAGCACTGTGGGGTGCTAATTTGGAAAAATTTATTTTAAATTCACATCCTCAGAAACATTCCTAAATGGCTGAGTGCTCATCATCACCTTCTTGTGGGCCGACGTTGCACATGCAATTATCAACATCTATGCCCCAAACAGTGCACATGAGCATCAGGAATTTTTCTCATCAGTCAAATCCCTCCCGCTACCCCCTGATTCTTTTCTAGTTGGGGACATGAAATGTTGGCTAACCTCACCAATGGACCGGTGGCCTCCCTCACCCAACGCCCCACAGGGTCATGTAGAACTACGCGTTCTAAAAGCCCCCCTTGGGTTAATGGATGCGCTGCCGTGACATGCCCCACTTCTCAAAAACATGACGCATCCCCATGTCCACAACGGCCAATTAAGGTCCATGACCTGCATTGACCTTATTCTAACGCCGGCGAAATTCCAACCCCACATCTCCCACTTCAAAACAACGAAAATGGAATTCTCCAACCACCAACTGGTCTTGATAACCTACCACTTACCCGTCACAGTTGCAAAGGCCCCACATTGGTGCAAAATCCGCCCCCCCGAGCTCGCGTTGCCAGGATTTTACACATGGGTAAAAGAGGCAACTTTGGCAAAAGCATTTGTTGCACCGCTTTCTGCAGACCCCATTTCCACATGGGCAATTTACAAAGAGGACACCATCCGCCACTATCGCCATCTCTCCTCCAGATGCTCATGAGCCACATTGGCGGTTATCTCGCGTGCTCTGGTGGAATTGGCCCACTTGGAGTCCAACATTCCAGCCACAGGATACAGCCCTGCATGGGGCCAGAAGTGGGTGGAGGCAGCTGCCCACCTCAATGCACTCGAAAGGCAACACAAACATCAGGTTTTTGTCCAATACAGGGCCACACGCATCACTAAAGGCGACAAGTACACTGCATACTTCTTTAAAAAATATTTCGCACCATGCCAGAGCATGGCCTGCACACAGGTGCGAAGATTGGATAATTCCATTGCAGACACACCGGCTGAAGTGGCAATTGAAACGCAAAAATATTACTCCGAGTTATACCAAGCTGAACCAATTCAGCCAGCTGAAATGGCGGAATTTCTCAACTGAGCTCATATCCGCACCATTTTCTGATACCCAGAAATAATGAATTTAATTACACTGAACGAATTATAAACAGCCATTTGCAGTGCGCCAAACCAAAAATGCCCAGGCCCAGATGGCATTCCATATGAATTCTACAAAAGATATTTCAGGTATATATCCCCATTGCTGCTAGCCTCACTTAACCAAAGCCTGTGGAAACGCGCCTCCTACCAGGTGGACATGAGGCCTTTACTGTCACACTCTATAAGAAAGGGGATAAGCTTGACTTAGCCAACTGGCGCCCCATTTCTCTAACAAACACAGACACCAAAATTTCAACAAAAATCATGGCTAACCGTTTAGGGACTGTAGTATCTGCCACCATCTCCCCAGAACAATTCAGTTTCATCCCCAGAAGGTCAATTTGGGATAACGTGCACTCCGTGGCTAATGCATGTCAGTTCACAGCCTCTGGGGCACTGGTATTCTTGGACCAACAAAAGGCCAATGATAGAGTAAACTAGGAATACCTAAGGGCCTGCCTCCATCAATTCCGCCTACCCCCCGCTTCATAAACTGGGTAATGCTGCTCACGGAATCTGCGACAATGGCAGTGCATGGCCCAGGCTTCCTAACGGAAGTAGTCCGCCCTCAAAGGGGCTTGTGACAAGGGGACCACCTCAGCCCACTCTTATACAACTTCAGCCTTGACCCACTACTGCGAAATGTGAATGCCCACCTCACTGAGGTCCATGTGCCAGGCCAAACCCCAGTCAAGATGTTGGCATTTGCAGATGATTGCGTAGTGGGGGTGTCTAATAACAAAGATGCACGTACACTTGAAGCCCTCATCCAGGAATATTCCCGGGTAAGCAACGCGGCACTGAACGCCTCCAAAACCGAAATCATCCTCCTTGGTCGGTATCAGAACTGCTGGGCCCCAGCAAGTAGTTCCATACCTGGCCCATCTGCTCGCCCACGTCCACGCCTTACTAACTCAACACACACTGCTCCACTGGTGCTTCCCTTCGTGCCACGTCCTACCATAGGGCCGGTGCGCCATCTGGGTGTGTGGATGGAGGCAGGCGGATATGCGTCAGCAGTAATGGAGTGCCATATACTGGACAACGTGACGAAGCGAATCGCCTCTCTCAGAGCCCACCCTACTACCCTCGCTGGCAGGGTTGTTCCTGCCAACTCTATGCTCCTATCCAAATTCTGGTTCGGAGCCCACGCCATCCCCTTCTCCCCAAGCTTCTTCAAATCCCTGTATGCTTTGCTGCAAGGATGGCTTTTGGTCAGGCCACCCTCCACCAGTACGGCTAGAGGTCATGTTTGGCCCTCATCATCAAGGTGGCATGGGCCTGCTTGACTTCAAAGCCCATGCTGCCAAGATCCTGGGCACCTGGATCACGGCCATCACCGCTCCTACACTCCCATCCCAACACTGGTCCCGCGCAGCCTGCTCCAACTTCTCCCAAGCCTTGGGCCTCAACAATCCATCAAACCCCCACTCCCTGATGAAATACCTCACATCACACACATCGGCCACAGGTCCTCACGGGACTAAATCCCACTACAAACGAATCCTACTCTATATGTGAAACTCAGAGTGGAGAATTCGTATTAGTAGACATACAACCCGAAGAGGCCACCCCTCTCCTCAGTTCACACAAGAGGTACAGGGGCTACCCATCCATGATGGCGTGATCCCCATTCGACCCCATGTCCTATCCAGGGTGGACTACCTGGACATCATGGACATCCCTTATTCCACTGAGACCCAAAAGACTATCTGGAAATACGCACACCATCCTCTGTTGCAGCCTCAAGTCCGCTCCCATGTGTGGCGCTGCCTGAGGCGGGTGTATCGTACAGCTGTGCGCTCTAACGCTTTACACTCATCCTGTGTCGTGTGTGGCCAGTATGGAACGCTGTTCCACCGCCTGGAGAAGTGCCCCACCTCTAAAGTGATATGGCGCGAAGTTCAACGTCTGCTGGGCCAGGATCAAACGCATCCCTTCAGTCTGTCAAGAGATATGTTTGCTTTATCAATGGCCTCCCCCTTCCACCCTCCCTCCGTGCTCTGGTGGTTGCAATCGCCATGTGGACTATCCACACGATTGTCTTGGATGCCATCGCCGGCTCCATACCCACCCTCCCAGAAGCTGTCCACAGATTTCGGTCTCATTTGGTGGACCACTTTCAAGCGTGGATGTTTGGATACCTCCCACCGCGTCGCCGACAGCTGGTCTCCTCCTGGTTCCCAGTCTGGTTCATCAAATCAGACCCCTTCCTCCACACGTGCTCAATAGTGGCTACGGCCCCTTCACACGTTCCCTCTCCCTCCCCATAAGTGGCGTTCCCGCTGGCAACAAGAGATAGCATCGCTTCTCTGGGGTGCCTCCCCTGGTACTAAGTTTGTCTTTCCTGAGTCATATTTGGAAGTGTCCGTCCCATGGTCGGCCTTCCCCGCAATAAATTTAAAACCAAGCTTTTCCACTTGCCTACCTATGTATTTCCCTTGATCCTCAAAACCATTTAAATATGGAAAGGTCTGATGTTGAGAGAGATTGTTTATATCCTTTTCCTGCACTTATACTAATAAAATCGTTAAAGCCCCATTTTTATACTTTATTAGTATTTTTAACTTTAACTTTTTAAAAACCGTTGTGTAAACCAGCGGCAGTTTAGCACCAGCGAGCACTTAGGTAGCTGGTTTTCTACAAAGTGGTGCTCACTACAAGGGTTACCCTGTAAACAACCAAAATTCGTCTAAAATGGAGGCTTTAAACGTGAGTAACCTTCCAACTTTTCCTTTCCAACATGAATCACGTTTAGTTGCCTTGAAAAGCAACTAGCAAGCGCCTATCCCGTCTCAAAGAACTTAGCAGCGCCCCTTAAAACCCCCTCTCAAAGGCAAGTATACCACTGGTAACTAAAGAATTACTTCCTTTTGTATGTTTAAAAAGTTATAATGTATGGCGCAATAGATAAGCAAAAGGTTCAATATATCCTTCCTTGCTTTAGTTGCATAGCACAAGAGACGATATTTTTTCGCATGGCCTCTCTGCATACCTGGGCAGAGGTGAAGGAGGCTCTTTTGGTGGAATTTGGATCAAAGCAGAGTCTACACAGGGATAAGCAGGCCTTGTATGCGCCTTACCATGTATGAAGCTGAACTAACCGCTGCTTTTGCTGAGTGATATTAACTCACTGTGCAAAGGCTGCCCTCATTTTACATGCTAACCCTGGATGACGTTACTACAGCCATGATAACTGGGTTAGCCTCTCAACCCTTTTCTAGCTAGACATATCAACTCAGTAAAACTCCACTTCAAAAACGTCTGTGACATCAAAGAGGTCTTGTTAGCTGTGGCCAAATTCCATTTAGTGCCACAAGAAATGAAGCTGAGGTGAAACCTTCAGCTCTAGCCATTGAGGATCTTCCATCTGTTGACCCGTTGGGAGTGATCCCACCTGTTCAAAAACTCCCTACAAAACTTGCTTCCTCAGTGTGACTTAAAAAGGTACCAAGCTTTTGTGTAAATCAGAGACCTGTACCATAGTTAATACTATGCTCCAGCACAAGCACAAGAAAGCCGCTGTAACCCTCTCCATCCAAATTGGTAGTTACGCGCCCTAAGGGTAACCCCTGCAATAATAAAGGGCTTTCTGAAAAGACAAATGGTCAGAAGATAGCTACTCAATCTCATGTGAGCGTACTTACCTCATTTGCGGCATTGCTAGTGGTTGAGAAATCTTTGGGAATGAATATAAGGGTGTTATAGCGAAGTTGGTTACTATATATTGGGAGTACCTGGAGAGTAGAGGTTCCTGATCATTTGAATGCTGGAGGAGTAGATGGTACCACAATACCTGAGGAAACGTACCTCAGCCAAATTCTAGGGTGTCAAAAAGTTATTGACACTTCCAGTTATGGTGATTAATTCTTAGCTGGCTTGATTTGACCTCTTCAGCAGGTCCATCCAATGAAAACCATCTTGGATAAATACCCCAATACTTCTCAAAAATTAACCTCCACCTTCTGGCTCAAGGAGGGCTTGGCCTTGTCTTTTAACTTTGGAGAAACGCTCACTAAAGTTGAAGTGGTCATCCAAAAGTCCAAAGAATGGCCATTTTGGACACTGGCTCCCCAGTTAATATGATCTCCACTAAGCTTATCAAGAATGATAAAGCTAGCGCCTTACTTGGAGTACACGCAATAATTTGGAACAACAGGCCCTAACATTACCTGTGCTATTGGGGCATACTCTTCCCTTCCCATTCAAATTGAAAAGCTTATCCTATAAGCCCCTGCTGTGGCTTTAGACAACAATGCATATGATATGCTCATCAGCACTCAATTTATGATTGAGTATGATAGAATAAATAATATATAGCAAAGTTTCCTCTCATTGCTCAACTATGAAGTCCCATTAGTCTTATCCAATAAAGAACCCAGCAAGCACAAATACTCTTGCCTGGTCAAATACCTCTTTTCAGCTATGACTTTACATTATTCCATATCTGGGTGCAAAACAAAGAAATTGCTCAATTCAGTGAATGCTAGGGACGGCATCCCTTTCTATGCTGCAGATGAGGTTTTAAAAATCCTGGTGAACAACGCGTGGTTGACACTAAAATCACGCTATATACCCACACCACTTCTTGTTGCATATTATAAATCTTGAGGGCGTTAGCTGTTGGAGCCTCGGGTATTGCCTGGGATACTAGACCCATCCTACTAGAGGCCTATTACCCTACTTCTGGAGAACCTCAACAGAAAAGACATAGTCATGAAAACACCAGGAGATTGGCAGAGACTTCCCAGTTCTAGTAGAGGACATTGAACGTATCCACTCCATTGGCTCTATGGCGGATTTGGGCTTGCCCATGGATAAACTAGTGTGTACCCTACCCAATGTTCATTTTTGGATGAGCTGAACTTAGATGAACTGGAAAAAGTTCATACTTTATTAGGCGAATATAGCGACATACTTTCCAAATCAGATAATGACTATGGTTACATGAAAGGCTATTGTCACTCCATCGATGTGGGTATGCCCGCCCTATTAGCTTCAAATCTTATCTCAAACCAAAGGTGGAGGAATAGCAAATGAGGATTAAGCTTCAGCAGTTACTAGACGCGGGTTATTAGTTCCTTCACAAAGCCCTTGGTCCTCTCTTATTTTGCTTTATTAAAAAGAAGAATGGAGGTCATCAGATAGTCATGGAGAACCACAAATTAAATAACCTCACAAAAAGGATAGCTATCCTATCCCCCACATTGATGATACCTTGGCCAAACTCTGGCTCTAACTTCTTTTCCGCCATGGACTTGGCTAGCAGCTATTAGCAAATGGACCTCTCTTCACAAGGTCAGGAGAAAGTTGCCCTTATTTATAGTGAGGGTCTAATCCAACCCACCCAATTACCTCAAGAGTTGTACAACGCGCCTGCAACTTTCCATCAAGCTATGGATCATATCTTACAGAACCATAAGTTAAGTTGCGTCATCGTCATCTTGATGATATCACAGTGTTCTCACGAACCTATAACGAACATTTTGATTACCTGAAGGAGGTGTTTTAACGGTTACATAAGTCATATATTAAGTTGAAGCACTCAAAGTGTACCTTCTTCCAAGGGAAATTGGATTAACTTTGGACACTCCATTTCCCTAGAAGGAATCCAACCCAAGCAAGATAAGGCTAAAGAGATTTCAAAAATGCCTCCCCCTAAATATCTACGGGATATTCAGGTATTTCTAAAGATGATGAGGTTTTTATCAGTTTATCCCCAAGTTTGCCCAGCTAAGTGAACCCCTCGTTCGCCTATTGACTAAGAACACCCCTTTCCATTGGGGTGCTGAACAGAAGGCCTCTTTTGAGATGTTGAAGCAACTGCTATACCAACTTCTATCCTGAGGCATTCCAATTACAATAAACCCTTTATCTTGTTTACTGAGCCTCTGACTACGCTGTTGGGGCCATCTTAGCCCAATTAGATGAAAAGGATACAGAGCATCAATTATCCTATTTCAATAAGATGCTGTCAAAAGTGGAACGCAATTATAGTGTAGCTGAGAAGGAGTACCTTGCTGTTCTGTTAGCTGTGAAGCACTACCGCTCTTTTATATGGGACTTTCTTCACTGTGGTTATAGACCATGCTTCCCTAAAAATGGTTACAGAACATGAAAGATCCTACTGGCCAGTTATCTAATTGGTTCTAAAGCTCCAGCGTTATGACATGAAGATCAAATATTGTGCTGGAAACCATCACATGAAGTTTGATGGGTTAACTTGGCTTCCATTCCTTCATTTGGATAATAGCAAGGCAGAAAGGTTATATGTTTTTTAATGGCCTCAAGGATTGGGAGGATAAGGATGAGCCCGTACAGAAGGTGTTAGCCTGGCACTATTGCAACACTAAGGTAGAGAGTGGGAAATTATACAAGCAGGAGA
Organism: Massospora cicadina; assembly: GCA_022478985.1. NCBI lineage: Eukaryota > Fungi > Entomophthoromycota > Entomophthoromycetes > Entomophthorales > Entomophthoraceae > Massospora > Massospora cicadina. Next base: position 60,723 of record JAKSZP010000318.1, on the reverse strand, counting down.
GAGCAAAGTGGTTGCCTTACCTTCAGCCTTTGGAACGTGTGCCTGCTATCACTAAAAGCTCATTCTACTCTAGGTCATGGAGGAGCATTTACCTATGAGTGGATTAAGGATTGGTACTATTGGAAAGGGATTATAAAAACCATTGTTAAGGCTTGTATTCCTGTCTCACATGTAAAAAGCAATCCAGTTTCAAGACTCAATACCAATATCAACCAACTACCATCAACAACCGTTCCACACCATTAGCCTCGATGTAGTAGGTCCCCTCCTATAGACAACTGGTGAAAATAAATTATCCTACTAGCCATTGACTACTTTACTAAGTGGGTGGAAGCCGTAGCTCTTCCTGCATAAACAGCCAAGGCCACAGCCACCTTTTTACACCAATACATTTTCGCTCATAACAGCTGTCCCCAAGTACTACTCTGCGAAAATGACAAGAACTTCACCTCCAGAGTAGTCAAAATTCTGGACACTTCCATGGGAGCTCAACAACTATTATCAGAACCTTATAATCCCTCCACCAATGGGATCTTGGAAAGAGCAAATTGAACTTTGGTTTCCATTTTATAAAAATGGCCTCCTCTTATCTTCTTCACTGGTATCAATATCTACCCAGTGCTCTTATAGCACAACAGATTAGCTATCACCAGATCTTAAAGATGTCTCCATTCCATGTCTTGTATGAATTGGGTGTTATTATTTTTTCCCAATTTCCTAGCTGGCTAGATTAACAGGGATCGCTAGGGGATAATTCCTAATGTGAGTTTAATTGGAAATTGGTTGCTCCTGATTTTGGGGTAACTACGTTTGGGGGACTTTAGGGTATTCGCTTGATCAGATCCATTGGGGGATTGATCCAAACAAATGCTTAAGATCTCATCAGGCAGAGTTGCCAACGAAATAGGGAAATCTGATAGCTGCTTAATTATCAGGTGTACTGATTGGGATTGGTTGAGTTTCATCAACAACCAATTAGAAATTTAAGGGGTAAGTTGTGAGGCGAGTGATGCTGCCTGCAACAAGCAATTCAGTTAGATGGATTGCGACCTGCCTTAATGGGTAACAAGTCCCATTACCTAAGCATGTCACTTGCCAAATATGGTTGGTTCATTTGGATCGAGAGGAAAATGTTAAAGAACTTCTCTAACTCTTTCTGTTTTAGGTCTCAAGGATGTCCAACGACGGAATCCTAGCCAGGATGGGGAAGACCGTCGCTGCTGAAACAAGGATTGGTGATTCAATGGCAATGGCTGCCATTTCACTAAAGAGGTGTCAACTGAGGGTTGGATGGCTGAATTTCCACCATAAATTCCCTAGAAATCACTTATAATAAAAAACAGTTTATACAGTATACACTAGATATACAGGTTAATAAACTTTATCAGCATCCATTTGTTATATTCTTTCTCAGGAATAATATTGCTGTGTGCGTTAAATTGGGAGACTCTTTAAAATAAAGAGTAAGGATCTAATCTGGGATTCAGATAAAAAGCTAAATCAAATTGGGGATTGCTGCTGACTGTGTGTTGAACCAGTGAAACCGTAAATGGTGAAATAAGAGTAGATTGAGTTATATGGTATGAAGGAATGAATCCCTATTCACCACATCATAAGTATCTAAAGAGGAAGTACTGGCTGGGCTTTGGACTGAAATCTAATACTTCCGTTCAACTGAGGATAATAGTCATCATACTATTACAAAAAATAATTATATCAACTACTATACAATGCAAAGAATTGCACAAACCCAAACCTGTGCAATTAATAAATTTATAGGGTTATTGACTGAAAATAATCAGAAACCCTATAAATTTATAGAGGTTATTGACTGAAAATAATCAGAAACCCTATAAATTTCTACCAAGTGGTGCTCACTACAGGGGTGTAGTTGAGTAGAAGATATTAGAACATGATGTCATACAAAGATGTTTCTAATTTCAGCAATAAGTTACTAAGAAAAGTAACATTGATGAAGACAGAATGTGAAGTGGATCACATTCATTTTTGTTCACCCAACTCAGAAGTGGAGCTCTTATTGAAAAGAATTAAAGATACATAAAACTTGGGAAAAGGACTTGTAGCCTAGATATGGAACTGTCTAGTGCTGCAAAAAACCTATTCCACCCAACATCTACCTGAGATGAAGAGGATCATCAGGATCAACTCATATTGAAATTAGGTCCACTTTAAATAGTCCTGAGGAGTTAGTGTTTAGATGTGACACTAGATGAGGCTTTGGCTGAATATAGGAAGCAATCAATTGAGAGTATTGGATTGCCATACCAATGAAGATATAAAGTACAAACTGAAAACAATTGATTTAAGATAGTGGAGAGAATCAGTTGACGCAATAAAATTCAATCAATGCTCAAAAATTGCTGGAGATGAGTTCTCCAATTCAAGACGAAATTGGATGAAGCTAATGAGATCCAACAGTGATTTATTTCCAACGTTTTGGATGGCAATAAATGCCAAAAATCGTTTTTAGGAGAAAAACGATTATACAATCAAATGGAACTGTTAGTATGAATATTCAAACATCAGTTTCTGAAATATGTGATGATATTATGACCTTTCATACTAATAACCAGTCAGGATTGGAGGCCTAATGAATGAAAACATTCAAGAGTATTGCCAAAGTCGGAAAGTGTTTTCTATACTTGAAGAACCATAGCTGCTGGTTGTATAGTTAGAAGGTCAATAATAAAAAATTGGAAGTATTAGACTAATGAGAAGATAAGTGCAATGTTCCCCAGAGGACCTCTGAACCATCAAATGGTTATGTCCTGAGATTTGTTCAAATCATAAAAGAGGACCACTGAATCAAATAGATGGTTAAATCTTAAGAGGATAAGATTATGAACCATAAATAACTGGTAGTTCAGAGTATACCTAGGAACCAGTTTGGATAAAGGGGATTAGAAGGATCTCTGAATCTTTTTGTAGGTTAAAAGTCCCATTGTAAAAGAAAAATACAAAAAGTATATAAGATATAAAAATTACATATTAATTTTTATGGTCTATGATTTTTGGACCTATGATGAAATGAGATTTCAGCATGCGCTGCCTAGATAAGACCAAGAGTAAGTGTGATTATTACCATGCAGGGGCTATATCAACAGACGAGGATGCCCCAGGGTCTATTCAATGCGCCTGCGACGTTCCAGAGGGCTATGGACGCTATATTAAATTACTTGAACTTGTCATGCGTCCTAGTATACTTGGACGATATCAATGTGTTCAGTTAGACGTTTACTGACCATTTACACCACTTGGAGGAAGTGTTCAAGAGACTGTCCGTAGCCAAATTGAAGATTAAGCCAAGGAAGTGTCACTTCTTCAAGAAAGAGTTGGAATATCTGGGATTCATGATCAACTCTAGTGAACTGCAGCTGCAAGCCCAGAAGATTGAAGGCATATAACAAATGGCTTTGCTGAAGAGTGTCCAAGATATCCAAGTGTTCCTTGGAATGGTCAGATACTGTAGAAGATTTATTCAGGATTTTGCCAGAATCACTAAGCCCTTATTCCATCTGTTGAAGAATCCTAAGAAAGAATTCATATGTAATGAAGAAGTACAGGAATCCTTTTATGAGTTATGCCAGTATCTAATAGCTTCTCCGATTTTGAATTATTAATTTTTGAACAAGAACTTATTATATAAGCTGATGCTTTATTAACAGCGATCAGCACCATTTAAGCCAAGTAGATGAACTTGGAGATGAACATCTAGTGGCATATGTGAGCCGGACACTCTCAGCTGCTGAGAGGAACTACACCATAACTGAGCATGAATGCCTTGCAGCATTATGCCTGTAAACAGTTTTGGGCGTAAATCCATGGAATACAATTAAAAGTTGTGATGGACCACTCCTCATTGCGTTGGCTTCACAACTTGTGAGATCCAGAAGGACGACTGGCCCAATGGGAATTATAAAGCAGGCTTATGATTATGAGATTTCCACTGAGTGGGGCTTCTCATCAGAATGTGAATGGCTTATCGCAGTTACCAATGGTCCAGATGGTATATTAGCAGGCGGATGAGTTAATCCAGAGAATGGTTAATGGAGAAATTGGGAATGAGCCCCAAAAAATACAAGGTACACTTTGAAAAGTGATGGAAAACACTGAGACCATGGATGGACAAGTTTTTAAGAAAATTAATGTGAAGCAGTTACTATTCCTAAATCTGGCAAAAAGAGCAGCTATTGTTTATACTGCTCATAAGGTTGTCAGGCATGGAGGCCTGAAGAAACAACCGACCATATATTTTCAGTACCCTGGGAGTCAATAAACTATGATGTTGCCAACTATCTAGCTTGTTGTGTGGAGAGCCAGTTACACAAGCCACATAAGGATACAATTCGATACCAACTGATCCACCCTAATTTGCCTGGCATATGGTGTCCATTGATGTGATGGGACCACTGATGATGAGCACAGTGGGATTCAAGTATATAATAGTTGCAATCAATCATCTGATAATATAGGTCAGGATAAAGGCCCTGGCGAAAGTAGACGCTATAAGTACTGCAAAGTTCTTGATGGATCAAGTAGTATACTAACAGGATGCCTGCAAGTCCTTCTGAGCGACAATGGGACAAACTTCATGTCTCATGTGATCCTGTGTTTAAATGAGATAATGGGGATCTAATGTTTTGTGTCTGTATCCTACTGGCCAGAGATGAATGGACTGGTGGAACGAGTTAATGGAATGCTGGAAATGACGCTGAAGAACTGGTCGCAGGAAGAACTTCTATGTGAGGAAATAGACCTGAGTTTGGTGACGTTCACCTACAATATCAGTCATCATATGGTGACAGGAAAAAGGCCAATTAGGTTATCATATGAGGAAGGCCGCGTTGCTGCTGATCTTATATTCAGTGGTGGAACCAACATTAGGGATGAGTGCTGAGCAGTATCTGAACTGATTGACAAATATCCTGATCAAAATGCAATTGAAAGCATTCAATACAACTTTAAAGAAAAGGATACAAGCAAAAACAATTGACAATGAGAACTGACAAGCCTTATCAGAGTACCAAATAGGTGATAAGAGTTGCCTATTTCAATACACATAGTTTTAGAGAAGAAACAAATTTGGATTTTTTGTGGTCAGTTCTGTTTGATATTATTGCCAAGATGGTGATGGACGCCTACTCCATCAAGAACCCTTGGATGGAAGGGTAGTAAATTGAGTCCATGCCAAGTATTTGAAGCGATGGATCAATGAAAAAATAATAATAATAAGAATTCCAAAGGACTGGTGAACCATTTAGTTGTTTATGTCCTATTGATTAAGTCAAGTCCAAAAAAGACCTCCAAACCAATCTAGATGGTTAAGTCTTAAAAAAGTAAGACCTCTGAACCATAAAAAACTGGTAGTCTAAATATACCTAGGATCCAGTTTTGGGAAATAAAATAAAAAGATGGACCGCTGAAACATAATAAGGTCAATTACAATGGAAAAAAGAAGAAAAATAAAAGCTTGATAAAGATATTGGGAAAAATATTATTAAAACTCATAGAAAAACTGATATATTTTTATAATTTTTATTTTTTATTGATTATCCTCAATTTGGGGATGATTCCGCCTATGTCGCTTCTTGGGGAGGGAGGATGGATTGCAGTAGGAGTGAATAACCCGTCAAAATTTATGTAATATTAGATGCTAGCGAGGGCTAGACCTACATGAAACCGAGTTCATTAAGCAGATGCATATCCCTGCAAAAAAGTGAGTAGGGAAGGGAAATTGAGATTTCAGAAGAAGCCAAATGTGATACCCCAGAGCGGGGAGGGAAGCAACAATACAAGAAGAGGAAGTCATTGAATAACCCCAAGAGATCCTGATATAGCACTGGATTCAGAAGATTGGTCTTGAGCACTTGCCAATGGGCTTTGTCAAGAACACTGGACATATGGTCTGGCAACAAACAAGGGATACTTGATGGGGGTTACCAAATCATGCCCTTATCAAAGTTATTAGCAGAAGATACTGATGAGATGTGCCAGAAATGAGATAGTCATACAAGGAGCAAATGGCATTCTGCAAGTACAACTATGAGCTTCTCGGAAGCTGAATTAAAAAGAGCAATTGACTCTGGAAGAGGCTGGAAGCTTCATGGCCCAACTTCAAAAAAACTTGGCCAGCAAAGCGAAGAGCATATGCTTCAATATCCTGATCTAGGATGTTTTTGCGATTGAAAGAATTTAGAGCTATGGACAAAGCCTCAGTGACTTGAGCCCTTAATTCTGCATAAGGGAGTTTGTAATGTACGCTATTGCCAATGGTGAGTTCAGTGGCCAAGACATCTGGCTTGTAATATTGACCAAATCAGAAGTGGAACTTCAGATGCAAGTTTGATCCGGCGAGTAATGAACAACCAAGATCAAAGGGAATTACTTCAAAAGGATCAACATTTATGTTATGCACATCTGCAAAAAGAGCCAAATCTAGGAAAGTCTTGAAATCTAACTCTGGAACTGATGACAGAGGAAGGATTGGCTGCGAGTTACTTGAGATGATTGCTAACCTGATTTCAGTGGGGTTGGTTACGTTTCCAGTAATTTCACAGAAGGACTAGCCACTGATACTTGATTAGGTTTATGAGTCCTGGAAGGACCATAAGAAAGGTTCCATTGCGCAGACTGACTCATTCCCTGGAAGAGCCGAAGATCTTGATCTGACAAACTATTTAGTAGCTGTTGGTACCGTAACTCAAAAATTGACATAAGAGCTGGACAAGAGGGGGGATGTCAGACTTATATGATAGTCGACATTATGCACTCTGAAATACATTAAGCTCCAATTTTGGAAAATTTATAATAAAATTGATGGGATAAGCTCTCCAGAAAAGAATTAAAAATGTTATGAGACAAAAATCTCAAGGGTGTATAGAATTTAGCATGCTTGATGGGCTGTGAAACGAACATTGATGGCAAGAGTCTCTTGTCAAGGATATGGGGAAACCAGGAAATAAAGGACATTGGACCACTAAATATGAATATGACTGTGGGTCATATGCCCTGATGGGGGAAAAGCTGGATACCAGTATTAATATTGTCACTAGTAAATTGATCAGCCTAGCATGACAGAAGGTTGTTGGGACAAAACCTGAGTAGGCAGTAGCGAGGAGGAAGAGGAAGAGAGCCACATGCTGAAGGTCATCCCAAGCAGCATTGAGTACTGATGATTGTACTCTGCTTGAGCAAATAAAGTATTTGACTGAGTATCTGAAGCGGTATTCACCTGCCCTGACCCTTTTCTCGCTGGAAATGTAGGCAAGAGGGGGATGTGTTGGGATTTTTGCCCATATTCCCAGCTGGCTAGATTAACAGGGATTGCTAGGGGATAATTCCCTATGTGAGGTGAATTGGAAATTGGTTGACCCTGATTTGGGGGTAACTATGTTTAGGGGATTTTAGTTTATTCGCCTGGTTGAAACCATCAGGGATTGATCCAGACAAATGCTTAAGATCTCATCAGGAAGAGTTGCCAACAAAATAGGGGCATTTGATAGTTGATTAACTATCAAGTGTACCAATTGGGATAGGGTGAGTTACATCTCCAACCAATTAGGAATTTAAGGAGTATTTTGTGAGGCAAGTGATGCTGCCTGCAAATAGCAAATTGATCAGTTGGTTTGTGACCTGCTTAATGGGTAAAAAAGTCCTATTACCTAAGCTGGTCGCTTGCCAAATATGGTTGTTTGCTTGGATCAAGAGGAAAATGTTAGTGACACGTTTTCCAACTCTTTCCATTTTAGGTTTCAAGGATGTCCAATGATGGAATCCTAGCCAGGATGGGGAAGGCCATCACTGCTGAGACGGGGATGGTGATTTAATGGCAACGGCTGCCCATTCATTGAGGAGTGCCAACTGAGGGTTAAGCGCCAAATCCCCCACTATAAATTCCCTAGAATTTACTAATAAATAAAAAAAGAATAAATTGCCAGATCATAATTTAACATATCACAAATTATCAGATCACTTTTACTAGAGTATCAGCTTAATATATTTTATCAGCATTCATTTGTTCTATTCTTTCTCAGGGATAATATTGCTGTGCGCAATAATTGGGAGACACTTCAATATAAAGAGTAAGGATCTGAGTGGGGATCCAAAGAAGAAGCTGAATCAAATTGGGGATTACTGCCAGATGTATGTCAAACCAGAGAAACCTTAAACGGGGATCTAAGAATAGATTGAGTTAGGTGGTACAAGAGAACAGATCCCTATGCAAGGCATCCTAAATATTTTAAGAGGAAATACTGGTTAAGCATTGTACCAAAATCTAATACTTCCGTTCAACTGTGGATAATAGTTGTCATAATATTATCAATAATTATATCAACTACTATCATACAATTTAGAGAATTGCAAAAAATACAAACCTGTGAAAGTAATAGATTTATAGGGGTTATTGGCTAAAAATAATCAGGAAACCTATAAATTTTTACAGTGGGAACCTGGAATACAGGCTCTTTTAGCTAATTATGCCTTCTCTAGTAGTGAGGAAGCCGAAATAGCCATGAAAAAACTAGCTCACCATATCATTCAGCTTCAATATGAAGCTATGATGAACCTAGCTAAAACGGTCACTAGAGATGGACAAGCTGTAAATGAACTTTGGGCTCCCCTGCCTTCATTTTATGTGTCTGATATGGTTTTATAACCTTAATTGCATCACTCCAAGAAGCAGAAAGCTTGGATTGATTTTGGAGGGACCTTTCACCATCACTTACAAGAGAGGAAACAAGTACTCAATCAAATCTTTAGCTGCAGGTGTTACCATTAATTGGGTACATGGCCACTTCCTAAAGCCATGTTCTCCCCCCCAAACATTATTGGAGGTTAACGTTAGACAATTGTGACTCAACTTCAGCAAAAGAATGGTTTGGAGAAGAATCACCCCAATTTAACAAATACAATCGGGCAATTACATGTCCAATCTCATACTAATATTATTTCAAATAGTAATAACAACAATATCAGCCAAAAGACCCTGGCCAATTCCTGGTGGAACCCCGCAAATCAGGGCAACACTTTGCCACATGCTAAACAGGCTACTAATTCCAAATCTAGCAGTCAGATTACTCTGACCACGCAGCATATTCTGGGGCGCCTTTGAATGATTATTCCTTGCCACAGCCAGTTTTAATTCAGCACCTAAGTGGGACCCCCTTTTTATATAGGTGTGACAGAGGTCCCCATGATGCAATTATTTTAGCAGGCAGCAATTGGTTAAAGTACATTAAATTAGTACCACATGGGTAAGTTCTGCCTAACCAACCATCCCATCAATCATTTCCCCTAAGTGACCCTAATTTCCTGAGCTCTGATAGGGTGATTTACCATATTACCTATTTTGGAAATTACCAAGCTATTCCACATGCCTACCTTTATATTTCCCTTGACCCTCAATACCATTTAAATACAGAATGGTCTGATATCAGGAGCGATTTTTTCCCTCTTCCCGTGCTTATACAAATAAAATTTCTAAAGCCCCATTTTTATATTTTTATTAGTATTTTTAACTTCAAATTAATAAAACCATTGTGGAAACCAGCGGCAGTTTAGCACCAGAGAGCACATAGGTAGCTGGTTTCCTGCTAGGCTATTTTTTTGTGAAATTATAACATTTTCTTCTCAGTTCTATATAAGATCTAAAAAATATAATACTAATGGCAGTTATATAAATTTAGCTGAGCTTGAAATTAATTTACTCTGATAGATTATAAGTTTTGGATTTTTCTTTCCAATTGCTATCACTTTTAATAATTTGATTTGATTTAAATAGAGTAATTTGATAATTAACACCATGCGAGATAAGTATGAACAATAAGGTAAAGAGTTGGGTGAACGTGGTAAAGGGAAGCAGACCTGGACCTACACCACCCTAAGGTACCAAGTGCACAGGTACAAACAAAAATCTAAGCAAAAATAAAAAACCTGAGGTGGCGCCTCCTGCAGGTTTTTTCAATTTTTGGTAAAATACTGCAGCTATTTGAATTTATCCCAATCTCAACCACTGTCATCAGTGGAACATGGGATACAAGTTTTCCTGGGCATAGAAACACCAACATTGTGGGAAAAGTTTGGCAAAGCCCAACAAAAAATTTTCCCACATGCGGTGTACTTAACAACCCATACTATCCGCAGAGACTGGGTAGATCTTGGGTTTGAAACCGTGGAAGAAGCAAATGAAGCAGCAAAGTTCAGAGTGGTACTCGACCTTCCCAACGGACAGCAATTGGTCCTGACCAAACACACCCATTGGACTGAATCCGAAGATATTTTCATAATTTTTGAATATCTTCTGACCACACTGGTGCGCACAGTAGTCACAAAGACATCTCCAAGAAGGCTTGGAAGCCTACAGAGAAATTAAACAATTAAAAATGCAAAGATTCCAGTTGATGCCAACCCTTAGCATGGGGAAGGCTATAGCAATAAAATCACCAAACCAGGATGTAGTAAAGGATATTACAAAAATCCCCACATTGCATCCTTCACAATTGATGGGAAAAAATCCCAGCTGTTCCGCGCAACAGTGGAAAGTGCACCCCCCATTTGCAACCACTGCCAGGCCTTTGGGCACAAGATCTATGCTTGCCCCATAATAGAAGGCCTGAGAGAAATGGAATAATGTGAGGAGGAAATGAGCAAAGATGACTCAGAGTACGCCAAAATCATGGATACTACACAAGCCTTTAACTGGGGAGAACATGAGCAATATAAATTAATTGACCTTATTTCCCCAAAAGAATGAAAAATGGCCAAACAAGCTCGCAGGCTGGCCGCGGCCAAGGCAAAGGCAAAGGCCTCAGCAGAATCAACTATATTGCTGGAGCAGATCCAGGAAGACATGGAGGAATTCAAGTCCATGAACCAATCAGATCTTGCGGAAAACCATACACCCAATTTGACCAGAATGAATTTGGTGGAAAGCGATTCAGAAATAAATGCAGCAAAATTTGGTTCAGTGCACCCCCAGATATTGTGGAATTTAACCCAATTGGGAAGGAAAATCAACAATGGAATGCACAACAAAATAATGCGGCCAAAAAACCCACAAGTGCACCACAATAACATATTGAAACCAAGCAAAGCCAAGAGAGGAGCAAAAACTGTGGCAATGAAAGGGGCATAATACACCCCAAATCGTACTCATGGTTGTGCTCTCCGCAGCAGAGGTGCAGTGGAGAGAAAGTGAGCGAGGGAGTAGGGCCGGGAGGCCCTGCTAACCACTCCTGAGGCGCATCAGGCATCTCAGTAGAGATAGGGATGCTAAACATAGTGGTACTCAAGGCCTTGAAGTCCTGGGCCAATAAGTTGAGTCTACTATGAAACCCACCTGTGGATATCCTGGCGGTGAAGGAAACCCACTGTCCACAGGGAGAGGAAAAGCATGGGAAAAAATGCTCCTCCTAACAATATCATTTTGGTCACTTCACTGTGTGTTGATAGTATGCGCGAACCAAAACTTTAAAATTATTAATAAAAATTTGTTCTTGGATGGCTGCATACTCACTGTAACCTTCTCATGGCACACCAAAGTGCACACAATAGCCAGTGTGTATGCCTCAAACAGTGCACATGACAGAAGAGAATTTCTCACAGCCCTAACGCAACTAAATCTACCAGCAAATACTTTTGTCATGGAAGACATGAACTGCTGGATTAACCCAGAGATGGACCAATGGCCATACACAACAGAGATACCACAAGGGCAAGTGGAACTCCGAGTACTAAAGGCTACCCTGGGACTATATGATCCACCACCAAAAATGCAATCCCTGCTACAAAATATGACGCGCCCACATTTACACAATGGTACACTTGTCTCTATGTCAAGGATAGACCTAATACTCGCACCAATAATTTTCTGTCACCAAATTCAAAAATTTAAAACTGCAAAAATTGAATTCTACGACCATTGGCTTGTTTTGGTATCTTGTAAACTGGTGGAACCAAGTACCCAAGCACCTAGATGGTGAAGAATACGCCCAGAAAGTTTAGTTAACACAGAATTTCAATCCTGGATGGAGGAAATATCCTCAACCTGGGATTTTCAAACACCCTTTAGCTCAGGCCACTAACCACCTGGTAAAACTTAAAAAATCAACAACCCAAAAAACAAAACATACATCATCTAGAAGACACAGGGCAGTTTCAGCCATTATCAAACACACATTGGCTGAAATTGACCATCTAGAAAAAAACGTACCAAGAATGGGATACAGCCATGGATGGGGTTGCAAATGGGCGGAGGTTTCTGCTTGGCTAAGCACCCTAATCCGCGAACACCAACACCAAGTTGGAGTCCAATATAAAGGCAAAAACATAAGAGATGGAGAAACTTGCTTAAGCTACTTTTTCCGCTGATTCCACGCCAGGAAAAATATGATAGCTTGTACACAGGTCTATTGACTGGATAAATCTATAGCAGAAACACCTGAAGAAGTCACAACTGAAGTTCACAGGTTTTATACAAAATTGTATAAATTTGAGTTGGTCAAACCAGAAAAAATCAAAAAATTCATTAGAAGCGCACAAATTGACACTGCAGCCTAAAATAACAATCTAATCAACTTAATATCATGCGAGGAATTATGGGAAGTAGTACGTGGTGCACCAAGAGGGAAATGCCCTGGACCTGATGGGATTCCCTATGAATTTTATATAAAATATTTTACTAACATCTCTAACATTCTTCTATCTTCAATGAACAAGTGTATTATGGAAACATGCCTCCTACCTGGAGGCAAAGAAGCCTACATGGTTACTTTATTCAAGAAATGAGACAGATTAGACCTATCAACTGGCACTCAATTTCCCTAACCAACACAGATACAAAAATTTTCACAATAATTATGGCTAAACGAATAGGAGAAATTGCAACTGATGCGATATCCCCATCACAACATGGATTTGTCCTAAGGAGATCCATATGGGAGAACATCCACACAGTTGCAAATGTCTGCCAGTCCAAAACCTCTGGAGCACTTGTCTTTTTAGACCAACAAAAGGCATATTACAGGGTGAACTGGTCCTATCTTAGGGCCTGCCTTTAAAAATTTAAGCTTTCAAATAGATTTATAAACTGGGTAATATTGTTTACAGAGTCTGCAACCATGGCTGTGCGGGGAGCAGGCTTCTTAACTAACCCAGTTATCCCACAGAGAGGACTAAAACAAGGAGACCCTTTAAGTCCTCTACTCTACAACTTTAGCCTAGACCCCTAATCCGAAATACAAACACTCTGCTCAAAGGAATCAACGCCAAGGGCCAACCACCAGTCAAGATGATGGCCTTCGCTGATGATTGTGTGGTGGTCATGTCCAACAATCAGGACGCTTGCAGAATTAAGAAGATAATACAAGACTACTCAGCCATAACCAACGCATCACTTAACACTGAGAAAACAAAAATTATACTCCTGGGGAAATATCAGACCCAGTGGATGCCATCTACACAGGGCCAACAAGCTAGTACAACATCAAGACTCCTGACCAGACATAGGAGGCAAAAATTAGCAATGACCTCACTGAAACTTCCATTCATCACCAAGCCAACAGCTGACCCTATTCGTCACTTGGGTGTATGGTTGGAAGTAGGAGGTTACTCTAACTACATGATGGAAAATCAATTATTGGACAAAATAACAAAACGCATTTCCTCCTTACATGGACACCAAACAGGTCTAATAGGAAGGGTCACGGTATCCAACTCTATGATTCTATCAATCATATGGTTCACGGCCCATGCAATCGCCTTCTCACCATATTTCTTCAACACAATCCACGCCCTATTACAAGGATGGTTATGGTCCAACCACAACCCCCTGTACGCCTTAAAACCCTATTTGGCTCTAGAAGGAATGGAGGTATGGGGCTTACTAATTACGTAGAGCAAGCAACCCATATACTGGAATCCTGGATAGCTCAGGTGACTAGCCCAGATCTTCCAGATACACACTGGGCCATAACAGCAAGATATAACTTCACACGTGCATTACAATTAAGAAACCCAGATCACCTGAACACATTAATCAAGTATCTGGCATCCCATCCCACAGCTGCAGGACCACATGGCACTCCTGCGCTTTTCAAACGAATACTCCTAGCCATGAGAAGAGCAATATAGCGAATCCACATAAATGGCCAAACCAGTCACTGAGGACGCCCAATGCTAACTCATAGACAGGAGATCAATGATCAAATAGTCACAGACAATATAATAAGCATAAGCCCAAACACCATAGCCAGGATAGATTACCTGGACCATATTGACATACCCTACAACCTGGAGACTCAAAGAAGAGTATGGAGATAAACACATCACCCTCTACTCCAACCCAGGATAAGAGCACATGTATGGAGGTGCATGAGGAGAATACACCAAAAAGCTGAATGGTCAAACGCCAATCACACCTCATGTGCAATATGTGGTCAGTATGGAAGCCTAGCCCACTGTTTAGAATAATGTCCAACATCAGTGGCAGTATGGAAAGAGGCCATGAGCCTTATCCTCCAAGAAAACGGACACCCATTCAGCCTAGCAAGGAACATGTTCGCTATAAACATGGACTCTCCTATCCACCCATCTCTCAGTGCGCTAATAGTAGCAATAGCACTATGGACAATCCATACTATAGTACTGGAGTCGTTTACAGTAGCAACGCCTACCCTCCAAGAAGCCATTCATCGCTTCCACAGCCATATATTGGAACATTTTCAAGCATGGCTGTTTGGACATATGACCCCCCATAACAGAAGGACAATCAACACATGGTTCCCCATATGGTTCCTAAAAGTTGATACTTTCCTTCACACATGCTGCATCCAAGAATAAGCCAGCATAATTCCCCTTCCCTACCCTCTTAATCTTGGATATCCTGGAGACAACAAGAGGGGCCTTGAACCCTCTGGGGTGTCTCTAACTGTCAAATTTCATTAGTTTTCTCACTATATCAGAAGTGCTCATCCCATGGTTGACCTTCCCCAAATAAATAAGCTTATAAGTTTTGATAAGCAGATGTTACTTTTTTATATGTTCAACAATTGATTTTGGCTAATTTATTGGTGGTTTTGGCTGTTTTGATGGTTTAATGATTTCTAGTTAAATTGTTGATGACTAGTTAATTCAATAGTTTCAATTTGCTTTATTAGGTGGTTTTTAGTTTTTGTTAAAATGATAGTCTACTTGGTCATAGCTAAATGGTTGATAATTTTACTAATTCAATAGGCATAACTGGCTTTGGCCAGGTGTTTGGTGGTTGGATAGTTTAATAGCTTAATGGCTTATTAACTTATTTATGTCTATTCACTAATATAAAAGCTAAAACAATTGATTGCAATTATCTGGTAACTTACAAACCCAGAAAATCTGGATGACTTGGCTAGTTCTAAATAATTCAATAACTATCAATAATTGATTTAAATCTAAGCTAATATAGCTTTTATTCTTATATGATATTGTTAAAGTGATTTCTCTTTTAATGGTTGACTTTTATAGAAACCTATCTATTTAATCTTTAATATCTTGTTTAAATATCCTTGACTAAGGGTGGTTACCCAAGCAGGTAAAACTTCTTCCACTCCTAGTGAAGGTTTAGAGCTTAAAACCTATACTGGCTAGAAAACATTCTTGGTGTGGTATATTTGTCCCAAGGTCGATCCACCTCAAATATTAATTTATGTATCCTTTACTATTTATATTCTTATTTGTATTAAGGCACTTGATTATATTAATTATGTTCATTTTGTCTGAGTTTGTAAGCTTAATTATATTATAGAATTTTTTATGAGCTATGCTACCCTTTCTCTGGCCATGAGGGCAACACCAATGCTTTTAGTCTGAGTGGCTAAATTGATAGTTTTTATGATATTATACTATATTTATATAAGTGTTTCTTGTTTTTTCTTTGTTTGTAATATATGCATTCCTAAGGGTGGTTAGCCTGGCAGGGTAATTCCTGCTTCCAATATAGGTCAAGTTTTTTAACACAGGTTTTAAATCTGTACTGGCTTGAAACATCTCAGTGAGGTATAATTGTCCCAAGTTCTACCCACCTCAATTACTTTTATAATGGATGCATTCTTAAATCCTTCATATAATTGCAATGAAACTTTAGTAAGTTATGTGTACATTAGCAAAGGTTTTTGAATTAATACAGCTTTTTTATGAAAATAAAAGGGTTTATTTGTAAGAAGTGAAAATCTTATATATTTATAATGGTAATCAGTATATCATTACAGCTGAGAAGTTAGATTTTCAGTTGATTTGAAAACATATTGTTTTGCCAAGTGGTTGGTGGTTTTAGGTTAATTAATAAGCTTGATGGTCTTAGTAAGTGAATAGTGATTGGTTGATTTGATAAAGCAATTGGTTTTGGTAAGTTGGTTGTTTTTGTTTGTTTTATAAAAGTTTAATTTGGTTTTACCAAACAGTTGTGATTGACTGATTTGGTACATTCAATGGTTTTAGCTATGCGGTTAAGTGTTTATCTATATATAGTTAGCTAAGACTGATATTTCTAGTAATAGTTTAAAAAATATAATGATGAGCTAATGTAGTTATAAAATTTATAAAAAGTTATATTTATCTACGTATACTTTGGCTTTAAAATAGACAAAAAATATTATGTTCTACATTTTGAGTTGCTTTCAATTATGTTTAATTTAAGCGCTTATACCTTAGAATATGTTAGCTTTACTATTAATTATTTGTTCATTTTTAAAAATAACTCCATTATTTAATTTTTCTTATTATAAATTTAAAATACCAATTTAAGTTGTTTTCCCTAATTCATAAAATATCTTTGCTAATCTAGGCTGAAATTAGTTCAGTAGTTTAAAAGATATGCTATATATATATTAGCATCCAGATGCTTGTGCTTTGCTATGGTAATTATAGTTTATCAGGTAATTCATATTGGTAACCCACTAGACCGCTTAGCTTAACCATTGAATATGATAAATTAACCAATCACCCTTTTCTTTG
This sequence comes from Massospora cicadina, assembly GCA_022478985.1. Lineage (NCBI taxonomy): Eukaryota > Fungi > Entomophthoromycota > Entomophthoromycetes > Entomophthorales > Entomophthoraceae > Massospora > Massospora cicadina. The sequence goes on along the minus strand of JAKSZP010000318.1, from coordinate 43,713 downwards.
TAAAACTAAACTATTGAAATAGAAAACAAAACCCCCCAACAACTTTTCAGTAACTAAAACCATTGAATATACCAAATCAACCAATCATCAGCCGCATAAACATATCTAGAATTATTTAAACAACCTAAATCACCAACCACTTACCAAAAACAACTTAACTTATCAAAAATAACCAATTACTAAATGCTTACTAAAACCATTAAGCTTATTAATCAACCCAAAAACCACCAACTGCTTGGCAAAACCATTTAAACTATTAAATCAACCTGATACAAACTCCTCAGTGTTACATGCATAATAACCCAAGTTTCCAAACGTTGTGTTAGTAAACCAACCACACTCCCAAAAGTAGGTTGCCTAGATCTAATGGTGATCTAGATGATTTACCAATTTAAAGGAATAGCTTCCGCTCTGAACACACTTGGAAAAACTCAGCATTGTTCTGGAGGCTCCAGTATCCCACTTGGCTGAGGTATGGGGGACAATCCGTTTTTATCACCTTTGGGGTCTTTAAAGTAACATACATGCTACTTAGTAACCCAAGGCATCAGAACAGGTTCCTTCATTAGTCTCACTAATAAATTAAACTAACTTCTAGCAAATTTTAATATAATCTAGGCAAATAGGCAGGTTATTATTGGTAGCGTGACATGGGATGTACCCATTTTAGAACTTTAAACTGGGATTTAACGCTGTTACCTGAAGATTAAAAAGTAACCTTAAAGTTAAATTTACTAAATAATTTAGTTGTAGAAGCCCTTTGATACCAGCGCCAACAGCTGTCCGGAAGCTAAATCTAATAAAAATAAATTCAACTAAAAATAAAGATCAACTTGATTTTAAAATTAAAATAGTTAATTTAAAATCCACTATGAAATCATTGCTTGAGATGTAATTTTCTATGGTTCCAGAAATTAGTAAACCATCTCACGTGAAACTTATTGTTATACTGTCAAACAGATTAATAAACTCCAAATAATCCACTGGAATAGTACTTCCCTGTTTGATGAATTTTCATTTGTTATCTTGATTTTAGTTGATTCTCCTAGAACATTCTAGGCAATGAAATATCACTAGAAACAGGTATAAATACCTTCAATTTTTATTACAATAAATCTTCAGATTCTAAAGTTTAACTTCCTGTTTTTTTTCTTATCTTCCAGTTTAATAATATCCTTACCTGAGCATCTTAAATCATAAACACACAGGATGACTGATGATGACTACAAATTGATGATCCTAAAAACCCTGAGAGTTACGCTCTGACACCTGTCAGGGAATACATCAGAATCCCCTAGTTACTCAACAAATTGGTAACCCAGCAAGAGAAAATGCGAATGCCTTCCAGAGCCAGGCTACTACCTTGACATTAATGAAACTCTACACAAGGCAAACCCTAGAGAAATTTGAAATGGTCTAATAGATTAACAGTTGTAAGCCTATAACTTATGAGGCAATGATTATGACGTGAGTGACTGCTAACAACTCTATGAGGTTCCCAGCTTCTACCATGTGTGGCAAGGAGGTGACATAGTGCCAACCCCATTAAACACCTGAGGTGAATGAAAGGGAGAATGCCCATGTCAAGTTTTGAGTATCCACCACACAACTATGGGAGAAGTTACAGCACGTGCACCTGAAGGACTATGATAATATCAACGATTTCCTGGATAAATATAAAGGCCTACTTGGACAATGGCACTAGTCTGACAACCAACGCTGTAATTATGAATCAACAGTTACTGGGATGGATTTTGATGCATTAAAAGAACCATACCTAAATACTGTCCTGATTTCCTAACTTCATGTGCTGATCATGCCATTGAAGTCTGCCACTAATATGCTCACCTAACCAGCCATTGGGTTACAAAATCAAATATTAGAAGGCTGGAGCTAGGGGAAGAGTAATCTGAGGGTAAGGTTACCACAAAGTTTCAACATATCAGCCCTCCCTCTGAGTTTACTACACAGGTGAATGCCCTCTCAGAGAAATTACAACAGCTCACTATGCTAGTACAAGGATGGCCCTACAAAACAACCTTTGCTGCTACAATTGTAATGAGCCTGGGCATCATTTCAGACAGTGCTGAAACCCCTGCTGGCGGTGTAAAGTGGTTCATTTATATGGAAGGTGTCCTTCCAGAGCTAGTCAAAGAAATTATGATTCACCTTTAGCTCTTAGGCAGGCAAATTTTGCACAGTCTATACCTTATCAATATCCTAATATGCCACCAATGTGTAAGGAGAGTGTCTATAACTCTCCTGTTTCCAGTGTGGCGGTGCATGGTTCATAGATCCAACGCATGGAAACTAGCTGTTAGTACCAAAGTTACCAGAGCCCAGCAGAGGGTCTGGAGCAATAATAATTTAAGGGAAAGAGTGCAATCATTATAACAAATACCCCACTAAAAACGACGTAGAGAACAAAAGGAAAAAGGGTAAGCATCCCAGGTTGGAGGGAACCTGGAAGAACCAATGGTGCATGAGGAATTTCCAGATCATATGTAAAATGGTTTGGTGAATGTAGTGCGAGACCTCCTTGAAGAGGTCCACGCACAGGATCATACAAAATAACATAAGTAAAAATGGAAAAATGGGAAAGGTATATTGTGAGAAGTCAACCAACAAGGAATGTTGGTCACGAAAAACAAATTTAAACAACGTCAGCAAATTTGGGATTTACTGAAGTGGGCCCAAGCACCAATTCACCAATAGGCAGACACTACTATCCAAATTGGTAGAATACACCAAAACTGACTTCACTTTAGTAATTGATTGAGGATGTATCTGACCTTAATGCGTAATTTCAAAAAATGGAACAGGTTTTGAACCCCCGTTCCTCAATCAACTGAATAGTATCATTGTTGTTAACTGAATAAACCGTTTGTTTTAACGCCTGGGCCGACAAAAGAGGATGGGCATTCTGCACTTCACTAATACCAACCTGAGCATTAATGGCTTGAACCCATCGTTGGTCTAGTGTGTACCTAAGGTTAGGGAGGGCCTGAAGCTTCACCTTCTAGGCCTCCTGTCGCCCAGCCTTATCCTTATGGTTGGTACCCACTATCATGTCATTTAACCATGACATTACCCTCTCCTCTTGACAGGGCTCAACCCCCTACAGGGGCTTGCGCAAGGGAAAAGTTCTTGTGGGCTGGGGCCAACTTCATGGCGGCAACGGGTCGGTTTGGGTTGAGATCCAGCAGCCTGGGTGAAAAGCTTGTGGAAGGCTTCAATCAGATCTTGGGCATGCACACAGTTACTCGCTGGAACCCAACTGTTCTCTGCAGCGTCAAAACCCTTCCAAGATACCAGGTACTCAAAACTTCTTTTAACATGGCGAGAGGCTACTATTTCCTCCACTTCTCACTCTGGAGCACCATCCACGAGATAGGCCTCAGGAGTCTCTCCTGGTGGGAGGCCCTCAAATATGTCAATTTGCTTTCATGGAAGACATAGAAGATATGAAATGAAGTGGGAAGATCTAGCTGGTATGAGGCATGGCCCACCTTCCTAACAACGCGGTAAGGGCCGTTCCTCTTTGGTCCCAGTTTCTTACATGGCTGCTTGATAGGGATGTTATGAACATCAAGCATCACGAGATCTCCTTCCTTGTATGCCAGACCCACTTGGTGCTTCCTATAAGCGTTCTCCTTATACACTTGCATTTCCGCCTCTAAGCTTGTGAAAACCCCCTGGTGGACCTTTTGATAGTCTTGGCATAGTCCACCACCGCTTAAACCTTAGAACCACAGCTGAGCCCCATGTTAAAGGCAGGATTAAAGCCATGGTTGGCGAAAAAAGGGGAACAACCAATAGAAGAATGCAAAGTGTTATTGTAACTAAATTGGGCCATAGGAAGGTGAGAAACCCAATCTGAATAATCTGCGGAGGTGTAATACCGCAGAAACTGTTCTAAGCACTGGTTCACTCGTTCAGTCTGCCATCTGGTTGGGGGTGATAGGCAGTTGAACAGCAGGGGCGAATCTGAAGATTCTTACACAACTCTTCCCAAAAAATGGAGGTAAAATGGGGTCCCCAGTCACTGATTATTTCTTGGGGAACCCCATGGAGCGCAAACACATGAGTGACGAAGAGCCTAGCCATCTCAGCCGCTGTTATTGTCATTATACAAGGAATAAAATGGGCGAACTTCGTAAAATGGTCCACCACCATGATGGCATCATAACCATCAGAGGCAAGTAACTCCACAATGAAATCCACCGATAGGGAAGTCCAGGGCCCTTCAGCCTTTTTGGCTGTTACCAACAACCCCACTAAAGGTTGCCAATTGGGTTTCATCTGATTGCAGATCTGGTACTCTTTACAATACCGCCCCACCTGAGCAGGCAAGACCTTCCAATTGTACGTGTGTCATATTAACTCTAACATCTTTGATTTACCAGGATGACCAAAGATGAGTCCATCATGATGGTCTCGGATGATTTCCAGGTGCAGTGGTCCAGCAGGAACCCATAGGCGTTCCTGAAACTACACCATCTCATCCTTCACATGATAACCCCTGGGTAGATCCTCTTGATTCAAAGCGCTATTTGCAAGTACCATAGTATATTCATCTGATCGCGGATGAGAAAGGACTATCTTTCTGAACATACTATATTCCTCCACATTTTCCAGAGGTGCAAGTGCTGGCCCGTTGGCTGGGGGAGAGGGAAGTTGAGACAAAATTTATTTAGAGGAATCATCACCAGTGTGTTATGAACTTCCACCTCCTTTGGATCAGGAGCTAAAGCAGGGTTGCGGCTTAAAGCATCTGCCAAACCATTATCCTTGCCCTTGGTGAACTCGTAAGTAAAGGAAAATTGGGCAAGGGTCTAAGCCACCAGGTCTTCCTTGGGGTTAGGACATGAGGGGCGCGGTAGTACAGCAAGGCACGGTGATCTGTACATACCCAGAAAGGTTGGAAGGAGCCATGCAAATGGTGACGCCAATAAGACAGCGCCTCCATCACTGCTAGTAACTCCTTGTCATAAACGGCGCGATTCAACTCTGGCAAAGACATTTTCCTAGAAAAATATCCCACCAGATGCTCTATCCCATCTTCGCCTACTTATAACAAGGCGATTGCTATGGCGAAGTTGAAGGCATCATTAGACACAATGAACTCCATTGCAGGGTCAACAATGCGAAGAACAGACGTGGACAACAGGGTGCACTTCACTGCTTGGAAAGCATCCTCTAAAACGGGGGACCACTGAAGCATCTTGGCACTGCTAGCCTTATATAAGGGTGCTGCCACCTCAGAAAGCTTGGGCGTGAACTTCTTGAGAAACGTATACGTCCCCAAAAAGCTCCTCAATTCCTTGACTGAGGTGGGGGTGGCCACTCACGAATAGCCTTCTCCTTGTCTGGAGTAATCATGTGTCCTTGGTCAAACACGACGTTGCCCAGAAAAGTGACCTGGGAATTAAAAAATTCACATTTGTATATCTTCAGCGTAAGTCTGGCTGCCTTTAACCTCTTCACCACTTGCCAAAGATTTACTGCATGGGACTCCAGATTGGGGAAAACACCAGGTAATATCCATGTAGGCAACCGCGCATACTCCTAACAAGTCCCTAACGCTGCATCAATGCGGCATTGAAAGATAATAGGGGCATTCTTAAGCCCAAAGGGCATGACCCAAAACTGGAAATTCCCTTTTCTTGTATGGAATGCGGTTGACCACTCATGTCCCTTTTTAATCTGAATCTTATTGAACGCATTAAGGCAATCCAGCTTGTAGAAGACCTTCGGCTTCTCCACATAGCGCGCAATTTGTGAATCCAAAGGGATGGGATGGAGGTCTGGTAAAGTAACGTTGTTGAGGTTCCCATAGTCTACACATGGGCGTAGAGTACCATCAGCCTTCTCAACAAAGAGATGTGGGGAGAAAACAGGAGAGGTCCGCTGAAAAATCGCTCCTTTGGCTAACTGCTCCTTCACCCACGCATTTAACGCCTCTTCCTCACGGATGGTCAAGGGGTAAATGGGAGAAGAAATACGCACCAGATCCACAGTGATTTTGAAGTTAAAGCAATACTCAGAATGATCAGATAGTGCGTCAGCTGAAGCTGCATCAAAGGAAGATTCCAAACCCTCCAAACAAGAAGGTAAGAGAATTACCACAGTGGGCTTCAGCATATAGTCAAGGCTAAGGGTGTGAAGGCGGGGCCATTGGGGCAAGTCGCCCTGAGCGTCAGCCTCAAACAAAGGAACAACTAGTGTGTGACTATTCTTTACTGTTAGTGATAGGGTATTTTCTTTCAAGTTGGTTCTAACGTCAAACTTCCGCCACCACTCAACACCCAAAATAATGGGGTACAAGAGGTTTTTGATAGCTTGGAAGTGATCGGATAAGTGGTACCTGCCAACCTGATAGTCCACTGTCCCAACGACCTTCAAAGTGGGAATACCTTAGGACGCCCCTCCTCTAACCATACCACCTGGCAAGTAACTCATCCCAAGGTAGTCGGCTAGGCTCTGGTCCATAAAGTTTTTCGTGGCGCCAATATCCACTAGAATAGTGGTGCTGAATTTCCCTAAAGGGGAGGACAGGATAGCAGTCAGTAGAAAATACCCTGAATGGTTTTTATTTAAGGCATAAAACGCCAACACATCACCAAACTATTCTTCATCTGGCTCTAGCACGCCATCAAGGTATGTTTTGGAATCATAGAAGGGGAGGGATAGTTGACCACTCAGACTACTGAGGCCACATACCCCACCATGCCTTCTGCAGGTGCATATAGTTTATCATATTTAAGACGAAGTTCTTTTTCCACTTCTTGAGTGTCACGGATCATGGTAGGGATCAAACGAGGGTTCTCAGGGGTTATTTGATATACTGGAATAGGGTTCTCATCCAATCCATAAGAGCTAATAAACTGTTCAGAGGTATAGATTAGGTTTTCATTATAAAACGCGTTTTTTGATGCAAACGACCCTATTCCCCTAACTGCAATGGAATGCCTGACGTTATCCAAGGCCAACACTCCCAGGCCCATCTGTGCTGGTTCTGATGGTATCATCAGAATGCGCTGTCAAAGTAAAACTCATTTATTTAAATTGAAATTGATAATTTTGGCGGAAAGTCAGGGAATCGAGACTTTTGGACCTTGAAGCATCTGTATCCACCAGGTACGAGCACAAAGGATGTGTACTTTCCAGTTGGAGCCAACCATAATAATGCCGAGTTACTCCAACCTTTGGTAAAAAGAGGAAACAGTGGTGTAGCTGACCACAGCTGAAGCCCACAGCCGGCGCCCACCGTTTACACCTCAGAAAAGTTTCACATGTAAAAAGTTTGTGCACATAGAATTGAGAAGTTGGTCAATTTATGTAAGGAGAGTGTCTATAACTCTCCTGTTTCCAGCGTGGTGGTGCATGGTGTACAGAGCCAGCGCACTGAAACTAGCCATTATTACCAAAGTTACTATAGCCCAGCAGAGGGTGTTGGAGTAAATTATAGCTTGAGGGAAAGAGTGCAATCATTATAAAAATTAACACATCAAAAACGACGCAGTGCACAAAGGGGAAAGGGGTAAGCGTCCCAGGTTGGAGGGATCCTGGGAAAACCAACGGTGCACTAGGGGCTAACTGGATCATATGTAAAATGGTATGGTGAATGTAGCGCAAGACTCTTTGAAGGGGTCCGTGCACAGTATTGTTCAAATAACATAAGTAATACAAGGTAAACGGGAAAGGTTTATTGTGAGAAGTCAACCAACAAAGAATGTTGGTCATGAAAAACAAATTCAAACAACGTCAGGGAAATTTGGGGTTTGCTGAAGTGGGCCCAAGCACCAATTCACCAATAGGCAGACACTACTATCCAAATTAGTAGAATACACCAAAACTAACTTCACTTTAGTAATTGATTGAAGATGTATCTGACCTGAATGCGTAATTTCATAATGGAACGGGTTTTGAAACCCCATTCTTCTACTAACCAAATCGAACCATCTTCATTAATTGAGTAAACCATTCATTTTAACGCCTGGGCTGACGCAAGGGGCTGAGCGTTAGGCACCTCACTAGTACCAACCTGGGCATATTTGGCTTGTACCCAGCGTTGGTATACTGTGTGCCTGAGGTCAGGGAGAGCCTGAAGCTTCATCTTCCGGGTCTCCTGTCGCCCAGCCTTATTTTTGGGGTTGGTACCCACTATCAGTCAATTACCATGACACAATGCCTTATGGGGAGCGCCAGTGGGACCCTATCCACCATATTCCTATCCTTATACAGCTCCACCATCAAATAACTACTATGGGATGGGGACAATGCCTTACCAGCACCCCTATGTTGGGCCATCACCAGGACAGCCTCAGCCCCCTTTGACAGATTTAGTACTCATCAGCAAATCCTGAAACAGAATAAGCCCAACAATTCCTGCTGGCAGAAATATATGCTGTTGTAAAAAGGTAACAAGAAGAATTAGCCAGCCATAATATTGACCCAACTAAAAAGAATGAGAATTGATGACATTTTTAACCCAGAGCAGAAAGAACCTGATGAACCACATGAAGTACCTATGGAAGAATATAATGAACCCAGAAGAAAACAAGATGATACCTCTCTCCAATTATCTGAATTTGCCAAGCAGAGTTTTAAATTTTAAGGATCTCTCGCTTGATAAATTAAATCCTGCACATATATTTAGAAAGAATTCGTCTAAAAAATCCTCAATTTTAGCCAGTGTCTTACAGTTTTATGACCATTCAGAAGCTCACTAGGTTTTTGTAAAATGATACGACTTTTCTGGTCAATTTTTGGGTTTGAATTTTCCCTTTAAAATTTTGGAACTTCTACCAAGGCAGGCAACAGTACAAGATGGAGATTTCTGCCCTAATAGCTTGCTGAAAATCTCAATAGGGACCACCTTTAATAAAAGACCAGATAAAGAGATTTAATAAAATATAACTTTACTAGATGATACCACTCAATGATTATTCATTAGGCCAGGAGCCAGTATATATACCTCTAGGGCATCTCATGGCCACATATCTAGCACACAATTTCCACAGATTACTTTCCACATCAGTTCAGCCCTTGGACTGATACAACTATGACATATTGGTAGTTATTGGTGGCGAAATACTCTCATTACTGGGAGGATTTCAGGGACAAAAAAATGCGATAAAAACATGCAAAACTGTCTTAGGATCTTCTTGATTTATTTTTCAAATACTGCTGACAAAATACATCTTCTGTGAAATTTTGGCATCGATTTAAGTAAATGACACACCCCTTAGTCAGGGTGTCAGCAGGCCTCTCTTTATAGTACTAGGTACTCCCATTTGGGAAGTCCATATGCAAGTGCTATTGTGCCAATTAAAAGGAATGACTTACCAAATTTTCCATAGGGTGGGAAATTGTTTATCCTTAGGACTAGCCCAATTTGTGTTTCTTCATACAGCTGAAAAGAAACAACTCCTAATTGGGATGTCAACGGGACTCTCTCAATAGCACTAGGTATTCCCATTTTGGTGGTCCATGTGCAAATGTTATCATGCCAATCAGAGGATTGACATACAAAATTTGCCATAGGGCGGAAATTAGTTGTGACATTAAGATGTCAATCTTGTTATTCTATTTTTCCATGGAATTTTAAAGGCTATTCTAAGGATCAATTCCCAGATAATTTCTTAAGATAAATATTTGATATTGATCCCAATTAGTCATAATCAAATGCTGAGGTTTTTACATTTATAATCATTCCATTTTATGTGAGATATTCAGCCTAGATTGAAAAGTGGATAGTTGCATCAAGTGGCATTGAGATATTCGGCCTGAACTTTAAATAGATAATTGATTAGTTTGGTATTAAGATTTTTTGCACAAACTGTAAAATAGATACTTGATTAAGTTAGCGTTGAGATATTTGGCTCAAACTGTAAAAGGATAATTGAAAAAATTGGCGTTGAGATATTTGTCCTAAGCTGTAAAGTGGATAATTGAATTAAATTGGCCTTGAATATTTGGCTTGAGCCGTATAAATGTAATTGGCTTTCGTTGAGAATTAGAGTTATTAGCCCAAGTTTTGGAAGGATACTTGGCCTGATTTGTTTGTTGTCAAAGGGTTTATTTTTGGGTCAACCACCAGAATCTGACACAGGCTATGGAAAACCTGCATCCCCAGCACTATCCAATTAATACATCAGTTGTCCCTACAGAAACCTATCAAGTAGTGAAGAAAACAACTGCCACAAAATTCTGAATACAACAATAATCTATGGTACCAGTTCCTAACACAGCGTCATACTGACCTAAAGGGGAATCAGCTACAAAAATTTTAATTTAGACAATTATCCCAGTACCCTTGGGGACATTTGCAAGTCCATCCTGGCATTATGGCAAGACCTTTATCAAGCCATTAGTCTAACCCAGATTCAAAATGGAGGCCCAAAAGAGGAGTCCCTACTCACCAATATAGGAGCACCCCGCACCAGGGGTCCCTCTTTGGAAATTCAGTGCCTATCCTCCTTGATACAGGTTCTTCAGCGAATATTGTGACAAAGAAGTTCCTTCTGGACAAAGGATATGAGGACACCCTTCAGAGCGATATGGTCTTCCTGATGGCTTATGGAACTCAATAATATTGTTGTGGTCAAGTATTTGACCTTCCTGTGGAGATAGCTGGAAAAATCAGCTAATTGATGCAGTGGTTTTTGATCACAACCACTTCCAGTTGTTGTTTTCCCAGCATGCCTTAAAGGAGTTTGGAATACATGCCAACTTTGAATCTTACCAATGGTTTATGCAGACAGAAAAAGGAATGAAGCCTCTGACTATTAAATATTCCAACCCAGAAAGGCCATCTGACACCCCTGCACAACTGTATACCTATTGGTGTGATGAGTTAACAGAAAACATTAATGTTCTAACTCACTTGGAGGATCAGTAAATGGCAATTCTATCACAACTACTCAGAAAATTTTAGACTCTTTTTCTGCCACAATGGCTGTTGGCGGTACAGCTCTCAAGACTTCCACCAAGGTCTGAGGTAGTTCAAAGCTGCAGATTGCAAAAGGTTCGAGAAGGAAATGGAAAAGTGGTTAAAATACTGAATATTTTATTAGGTTAATAGGTGCCAATATTTATAGGGTGTGTGGGGACATGGTGCCTCAAGGATCGTCACAGCCCCATCTTTTCAGGATCTTTCCTAGTCTTCCAGATTGACTACCTCATGAGCATCCTCGATGTATTTCGCCGCTTACCTGACCAAATTTGTGGAATGCTGCTTAAATGAATCAGGAATTTGAAATGAGAGTCCTGAAGTCATTTTCATTTAGATAGGTTTGAGAGTCAACTCGTTATGGATCAACTCAGAAGTGGGGAATTTGATTTGTTTGTTATCTAGAATCCCAACACCCCCCTCAAGATCCTGTTGGAGGGGGATATACGCTGAAGGAACTGGCCATACACCGATTGACCATGGTCCCAGGGTTGACATCAGCAACCGAGTACTCAAACTTTACCTTATGAAAGACCTTTTAGGGTCCAGACCAAAGAACGTCTAGCTTATTTTTGTCATCCTCCAGGTCTATGGTGATAGAAGAGAACACGGTCACCTAATTGGAAAGTTGGTAAGGAGGGCCAGCTGAGATTAAATTGGGACTTCTGTCTTCCTGTAGAGGTGATGATGCATTGTGTGGCTAGGGCTTGAAGCCTGACAATTTCTTTAGCTAAGGCCTCATAGTTAATTTGGAGTTCTCAGTTGTTGAGGTCTCAAACAATGGCTGGACGCTACTTGGTAGCTGAGGTGCACGCCCAAATAGGGCTTTGAATGGGTACATCTTGATGACTCAGTGGTAGCTTACTCTGTAGGCAAGCACTGTGCTGGGTAGGTAATGTTTCCAACAAGCAGGGTCTGAGGAAGCTAATTTTTGAAGAATGGAAATAAGAGTTTTATTAGCGCGTTCTACAGCCCCTTTAGTATATGGGTGGTAAGAGGCAGTGAGACTCTGGGTAGTGCCAAATAGTGATGTAAGTTCTTGTACTACCTGTGGAATGAAGTTCAACCCGTTGTCCAAAAGTAAGGTTTGGGAGCACCCATGCTTGGTGAAAACGGATCAAAAAAGAAAAAGAGCTGTGGCTTTGGCAGTAGCAGCTGGGACAAAATCTCTTTAAACCACTTGGCTAAGTGTTCCATGGTTAGGATAATATACTTATGACCATGCACCCAGTGGGAAGAGCCCTACCACATCAATTCTAACTATATTGAAGGGCACAGTTAGGGCGATAACCAAGTGCTGGAATTGAGGATTGGCTTGGTCTTGAGATCAGCAGGTCATACATGCCTCCAAGACCACTTTGATGGTTTCTACCATTTTCTCCCAATAACATTGTGACTTCAGCCATTTGTAAGCCTTCTTAACAGCCCCATGTCCCACAGTAGAATGGCCCTCTAGAATAACATCAGTTCTGGAAGAGGGGCGGACATAAGGGAGCCACTTCTTATCGAACTTCTTGTAGAGCAGCTCATCCTTATTTTTAGGCGTCCTGAGTCATCCTTCAGAGTTCAGCTTGGATCTCGAAATTTCAAATTCTCACTACTCAGGGCGACCTAGTTAATTGTACAGCCAGTCCTCCTCAGGGGTCAAAGCTGCTAACACTGGCATCCTGGAGAGGCCATTGGCATTTTGGTGAATCACGCCTGCATGATGGCCAATGGTGAAATTATAGCTCTGTAATCGTAAAGCCCACCTGGCTAGTTGGCCATCTGGGTCCTTCATTTTCTGGAATTACTGGAGTGAGGAGTGGTCTGTAACAATATAAGTGAGTACCATAGAGATAAGTCCAGAAATGTTTAATGGCTAGCAAGGCATTTAGGACTCCCTCTCAGTAACACTGTTGTTCCGTTCAACTTTACTCAACATCTTGCTAAAATAGGCCACGGGATGATTGACTTAGTTTCATTATGATGGCTAGGATAGCCCTGATGGTAACATCACTTGCATCTGTAAACAACAAGAAGGGTTGACCAAAGCGCAAGTGGACTAGAATGAGTCTATTACATAAGCAGTTCTCAAGGTAAGAAAAGCCTGTTTCTTGTTCAGGCTGCCATCCAAACGGCACAATTTTTTGCAGGAGGTAGAACAGTGGCGTGGCTAGGTCAGCAAACTGGGGGATAAACTGACAATAATAGCCCATCATGCCTAGGAATACCTGGATATCCCTTGAGCTTTAAGGGCGTGACATTATCTCTATGGCTTAAACCCTGTCTGGTATAGGCTTAATTCCATCCTTAGAAACTTTGTGTCCCAGGAACTCCAGTTCAGATTGGAAGAAAGAGCACTTTAAAGATTTAAGCTTTATGGAAGCCTTCCATAGCCGATTGAAGACTTCCCTGAGATGCTCTATGTGCCCATCAAAGGTTCGTGAGAAGACAATAATGTCATCTAGGTAGATGAGGACTCATGAAAGCTTCAAATCCCCAAGGATCCCGTCCATGGCACGTTGGAAAGTGGCCAGGGCGTTACAAAGGCCCTGGGCATCTTTGTGGGCTTAAATAGTCCTTCGTTGGCTATGAGTGCGCACTTAGCTCAATCTTCATGGGTGAGCTCAACCTGCAAATATCTGATGGTAAGGTCCATAAAGGAAAAGTACTGAGATCTGGCAAGCAGACGGAGGGAATCGCCAATTCAGGGCAGAGGATAGCTGTCCTTCTTGGTGATGGAGTTGAGTCATCCTTAGTTCATCACCACCTGGTGGCTGCCATCCTTCTTCCAAACCAGCATAAGAGGAGAGGCAAGGGCTGCACAATGGTACCAGGAGTTTGGCGTCAAGTAGTTGTTTAAGTTACACTGCCACCTGGGCTTCTTCAACCTTGCTTTTTTTTGGTAAGGTTGGGACTTGAAGGGGGAGTGTCCCCAGTTTCCACATGATGTAGGACTCAGTTAATTCTTCTGAAGTCATAGGTTGAGGCCAAAAATTGATCTGAATACCCCTCCAACAACTCTTGAACTTTATGTTGTTGGTCGTCCAAGAGGTCCTTGCTGATATTGGTGTTGACCAAGCAGACTGATGGAGGTATCTCCAATCTGAAATCTCTTAAGTCCACAAAGCTTTGGACATCAGTAATAGCCTCCATCAGTAGAAGATGGACTTAGTCAGAAGGACTTATTGGACCTACTATTTTAGGGTTTATTAGTAAGGTTGGCCAACCACACTGATATAGATCCAGCATAAGCTAATCTAGGATCCTCAGGCAGGTTAGCACCTCTTTTGTGGATGGGTTATCTAGGCCTCAGATTTCTAATAGGTATCCTGAGGGGATGTTAACATGGACCTGAGTGTCAGCAATGACCTGGGACTTCATAGGTATGGTTGTCGCCCTAGGTAAGTAGACCGTCATGCCCTCTTGCTCATCAACAGCAGGAGGGGGCAGTCAGACTCAGGAGGTCCTAATGTGATATTTGAGCCTATCAATTTGGCCTTCACTCTCCAGTAAACAGGCTCAGGCTTTAATCTCGGTTTTAGAATCAAAAGGGGTCTCAAATATCAGAGGGACCTGATGCCCTAGTAGGGATAGAAAGCCACCATCATAATAAAGTACTGCTGAATAGTCTCAAAGAAATTGAATCCTGAGGAGAAGGTCATATCTAAGGTTATCTAGAGCGACAGCGGGGGTGTTTGCAGCAAGCTTTCCAAACCATAACAGTAGAAAGGAATAAGCACCTATAGATTGGGTACATTGGGGGCCAGCCGTGCCATACTCCATATAGTGTGCATATATGGAGCGATATTGATGCGCTTCATTAACTTGGATGATATGACATTCACTGGGGAGCCTCTTGCAACTATGGCAAGGACTGGTATTTTATGTACTTGAACTGCGACCTGGTTAACCAGACTTCTGAATGGGGCTGCAGCTTGAGGAACATGGGAGAGTCATCAGAAGAAGAGTAAGCAGTATCAATTTCTTTATTATCATTGGATACTGAAACTTCTTCTCCAGATGCAGTAGCTTCAGGTTTGTTCAATGATATGGAGGATTCTTGAGACTGGGTAGGGGTGTCATAATGAAGCGCCTCGTCCTTCATGCTGATGGCCCTTTTCTCGCCTCCTTGGCAAGTTGTTTCAAGAAGATCTTGGCACTGTATCTGAAACCATTACAGTAATTGCATAGAGGTCAAGGTTTTCTGGTTTTTGACCACATGGACTCTAGGATGGTTAGAGGGACCTTTAAATGTAGCCTTGAAGTGTAGAGTCAACGCTGGGGTTCTCGTTAAGTGCCTCCTTGATTTCCTGGATACAGGTAAACCCATTCTTCTGCCCAATCATATGCATTTGAACTCAGGGTAAGATCCCAACGCAGAAATGTAGGCGGTAATAGCATCATCCATAGTGATGCAATTTGTAGTGACTAAGGGTTGTTCTTGGGCATAGAAATGGCTGGCAAACATGTGGGCTTTCTTTTTTATTAAATCAGATACCCATGAACGCCTTTTTTGGTTGTCCATGGTTTAATTGCTGCTGAGCTCTTGATTAAAGTGGTATGGACCTGTTCCCAGGTGGTGCACTCCCTCAAATGGGGGTCATGATCTCCTGGGTGGTGCTATCTAGGCAGGTTGGATATGCTTTAGCTTCTGCTGATTGGTGGCCTCCTCCATTAGGCCTCGTATGCGTACAGGAAGGAGGCAATGCTTTCCTGGCTGGGGGTGAACCTTTCTCTAAAACTAGGTTTAAAGTTAGTTACAAGCGTAGTGGAAAAAGTGTTAACACCAGGGATGGGCGCTGTCTTCGAGATCTCAGTCTCCACATAGTTGTGGGGGCCCTGATAGTCTAGCCATCATTGTAGGCCCTCAAGGTCCTCTTGGATATGATCCTAATTTTGGTTGAGGGAGAAAACAGAAACCTTATTTGTGAGTTTCTCCTTTAGGGATTGAATGTTGGCGGCCTGAAGGCGAAGTTAGCCCTTAAGGGTGGTCAAATGGGTTTCCAACCCTTGGCAAATTTGTTTGAGCTGATAGATGTGAGTATCAATAAGTTCAGCAAAAGCACTTAGGTGCCCATTTTATTTGACAGGGCATCAATTGAGTCCATAGGGTTGAGGGGGTCTTCGTCCACTCAGAGTTTGCATCCCTGAGCTACATTCCGAATTTGATCACATAGGGCAGCCAAGGCTGTTATCACATCCTTCCGCCATGGGTACTCAGGGCCATCAGTGGTAGAAGCTGAGGGACCTGGGGGCCCAGGAGGTCCATGGGGACCCTCTGGCCCTTTGGGTCCTACACACCCTTCAGGACCTTCACTTCTGGAGGAGTAGTCATGAGAAGCCAGCTCCCAATAGTGTTGTTAGAGGGCTTGTACCAGATCCTCAACTTGGAGGAGGCGCTGATTCCATGTTGCCTCAAGAAGTTGGACGTCTTGATGCAGCTGGTCCTCGAGATAGCCAGAGATCCCGCTATCTAAAACCACAAATTTGTTCTCAGACCTTGTTGATCAACTGTCAGTTATCAATAATGGCATCATGGTTGTAATGAACAAAGGAGGAGGCTGCATTATATAAATCAACGATGTGAGTGTGCAAGGCATGGGTGAGCTCCAGTTGTCATAAGACCTCTTGATGGTGCAACCCAACTAGTTGGAGTAAGTGGTGAATAGCTGGGTGAACAAAGTTGCGAAGGTAGTATTTGGGACCCAGTGCAATTTCTCCTGCCGGCAGTTGGGCTGAGTCATAGAGGTCCCGCATGGAGAGGGGAATGAAGAGGCACAGGAACAGATGGAGCAGGCACCCATAGAGTAGATGCCATTTATTAATTGTTGGACAACATCATTAAGGTTCTCGTACTGAAGTTGGTACTGACTTCCATCAATAGAGGGCAATGAGAACTGGAATGCAGCCTGGAATTTTAACCTTTCAGGTTGCGCATGTGGTATATCATATTGTGAGATACTAACCCATCAAGCAACTCTTCTCAACCAACAAGTGGATTGGTCCTCAGAGCTGCTAGTATTTTCCATTGTTTGTGATAGATGTTTTCACTTAGGACAGATTGGAACCCTCTGTAGTAAGCATCACGTTTGTCAGCATTACAGTTCTCTAGACTTTTGCTTAGGTCCAAAGGTGGCTCAAAGCTGCAAATTTGCAAAAGGGTTGAGAAGAAGATGGAAAAGTGGTTAGAATACCCAATATTTTATTAGGGCAAAAGGTTTCAATATTTATAGGGTTAGTGGGGACACGGTGCCTCAAGGATTGTCGCAGCCCCATCCATTCAGGATCTTTCCTGGTCTTCTGGATTGACCACCTCATGGGCATCCTCAATGTACCTTGCCGCCCACCTGACCAAATCGGTGGAAACGCCGCCCCATGTGACTCAGGAATTGGGGATGAGAATCCTGAAGTCATTTTTGTTTGGATAGGTTTGAGAGTTGGCTCATTATGGCTCAATTTGGAAGTTTGGAATTTGATTTGTTTGTTATCTTGAATACCAGCAATGGAGATGATGTTCCCCTCTCTCGCCTTGGGTTCCCACCAGATTAATGTCAGTGATACTAAACCCAATGCCAGATGACCTACTTTCTGCTACAAGTATGAGAAAGATTTGTTGAAGCAGAGACCAAGAAAGCGCTAGCCAGTGGCCCCATTTGCCCCTTTCAATCACCATAATCGTTCCCTGTGATAGTTGTCTCCAAAAATAATGGAAAACTCTGCTTGTGCATTGACTACATCTCTCTAAACCGAGTAACAAAGAAAATTCATACCCCTTGCCACTGATCACATACATCTTCTATACCAAGGAGGCACACAGTACTTCATTAATATTGATTTGTTCTCTGAATACTATCAACTGGCAATGGATGAAGAGTCTATCCTAAAAACGGAGTTCATCACCAAACTTTGGACAGTTTAATACACTCAAATGCCCTTTGGTCTTACTGGAGCTCCTAGAACCTTCCAAAAGGTTATGGATGAATTATTCCATGGATTAACAAGCTAGTGTCAATGTTTACCTTGATGGTATCACCATCTATTCCACTGATTCCAATAAACGCCTGCAGGACCTAGGAGCAGTACTTCATCGCATTAAGGGAGCAAACTTTGGAATTAATGAGTCAAAGCTGATAATTTTACT
This sequence comes from Massospora cicadina, assembly GCA_022478985.1. NCBI lineage: Eukaryota > Fungi > Entomophthoromycota > Entomophthoromycetes > Entomophthorales > Entomophthoraceae > Massospora > Massospora cicadina. The sequence continues at coordinate 25,630 of JAKSZP010000318.1, read as the reverse complement.
AGAGAGATGAAGCTGCCAGGGCGCATTATCTCACCAGAAAGAAAATGCACTGACTCCTCTAATGTGGAAGCCATTTTTACATGGCTCATCTCAAAAAATGCAGCTGAGCTCCTTAGCTTTCTGGGAACTGTCAACTACTATCAGGCCTTTATTATAAAATTCAGCAAGGTAGCTGCTACATTGTACCAACTCCAGAAGAAGGGAACCTCTTGGGACTTCAGTGATGCTGCCCACTAGAGTTTTGTCAGACTATAAAAGTTCATTAGTTCAAGCGCCATCCTGATCTTCTCCAACTTTGATGAAGAATTTTAGGTGTTCACAGATGCCAGTGATTCGGCCATTGGGGCTGTGCTTAAACAGAAGGAAACAAGTACCTACCTGTTAAATTTATCTCTAAGAAATTTTCCTAAGCAGAATACAACTACTTAACATTTAAGAAAGAGGTTCTGTATTTGATGTTCTATCTTCATAAATTCTGATATTATCTGGTAAACTGGCGGGTCACAATATACACTGACAACTCAGAAGTAAGTTTTATGCTAAATAATCCCACCCCAAATGGGTGCCAAATATGCTGAGATATGAGCTAATGAAGTTTGATTTAAATTTATGCACCTCCCTGGATGGCTTAACGCAGTTGCAGATGGGTTATCACAAATTCACAATAACCCAGAGGGACCAGCAATCATCCATATGGGGGAGATAGATCTTGAGAATGAGCTCCTGCTGATATGGAAGTTCCTAGAAGATTTTGAAGTGCCAAGTGATATCCAGGATATACAATCATTTAAGAAACGCTGTTCAAAATTTCTAACAATTAAAGGCACCTTTATGTACTTTTCAATGGATCAGTGGCCCAGGTGGTTCCAAGAAACCAATGCATGAAGCTGATGAAGGAGGCTTATGATGACACTGGTCACTTTATAGTACAAGCCACCTTGTTGAGACTCTTCGTTGTATACTAATGGCCAAATGCCTACACTGAAGTCAGTAATTAAGTATTCACATGCCATGCCTACCAAGTCCTTGCTAAGTTGCCAGGTGCCCAGAAAACACTGAACCCTTTAGCAACACCTGGACTATTTTGATATGTGAGGCCTCGACTTTATGAGACCTTTAAAAGTTGCCAGGGATGTATCAAAGTATATTCTAGTAGTCACCAAATACTTTATCCATTGGCCAGTTGCTAAAGCAGTTACCCAAGCTGATGCAGCCACCACAGCCAAGTACTTATATGAAGAGATATTTACTATCTATGGACCACCTCTGCTTATCCTGATTGACCAGGGGTCACATTTCAATAACAAATTGATTGAGAAAATGTTGGCCCAGGTATGCACTTGTCACCCCATGACAACAGCATACAATCCTCAGTGTAATGGCATAACAGAACGGATGAATCAAACACTGATGCATGCCCTGAAACAGGGCATCACAGACAACCCTGCTAAATGGCCTGAATTCTTACCCACCATCCTTTGGGCATACCAAACTAAAATCCATAGTACTACTAAGTGTACTCCATATAAACTACTTTTTGGAATAAAGTTTCAGCCCAACCCATTGGCCAAGCAACTCAGCAACCATTTCCTAACAACTCGCCACTTAAAATGGACTCACATGAAGAAACTGGTACAGGATTATGGCCAGCTGTAAAAATTTATAGGTTTGATTATTATTGGCCAATAACCCCTATAAACTTATTACTTGCACAGGTTCGGATTTTGTGCAATTCATCCGCGTTGTTTAGTTATTAATATAATTAGTCAAAATAATATGACAACTAGTATCCATAGTTTATTGAAATTCCTAGATCTCAGGCCAACACTTGGCCACTATTTCTGCTCAAAATACTTGTGATGTCTCAAAATAAGGATTTGTTCCCTCGTACCATCTAACTTGATCTTCTCTTAGATTCCCATTGAAGGTTTCTCCAGTTCAACACACAGTTGGCAGCAACCGCTGATTTAATTCTGCTTCTTCTCTGGATCTCCACTCAGATCCTTACCCTTTAGCTTTAAAGAGTCTTCCAATTATCACACACTGCAATAATGTCCCTGAGAAAGAATAGAAAAAATGAATGCTGATAAAGTTTACTAAACTGGTATTTACTGTATACTGTATAAATTATTTTATTATAACTGAATTCTTGGGAATTTATACTGGGGGATTTAGCCATCCAACCATCATTTGACACCCCTTAAATGAAACGGCAATCGTTGCTGTTGAATCACACATATTTATCTCAGCAGTGATGGTCTTCCCCATCCTGTCTAGGATTCCATCATTGGACATCCTTGAGACATAAAACAGAAAGAGTCAGAAAATAAACCCCTAACGTTTTTCTCTCATTCCAAGAGAAAAAACCATATTTGGCAAGCGACCTGCTTGGATAATGAAGCTTAATATCTACTAAAACAGGTCACAAACCAACTGATCAATTCACTAGTTGCAGGTTGCATCACTCACTTCGCAACTCACTATTTACATTCCCAATTAGTTGGTTATGAAACCTGACCAATCCCAATTGGTACACCTGATAGTTAATCACTATCAGATACCCCTATTTCATCATCAACACTGCCTGACAAGATATTAAGCATTTATCCAAATTGATCCCTAATGGATTCAACCAGGCAAATACCTTAAAAACTCCCAAACATAGTTACCCTGACATCAGGGTCAACTGATTTCTAATTCACCTTACATTAGGGAATTATCCCCTAGCGATTCCTGGTAATCTAGCCGGCTAAGAATATAGGGGAAAAAACCCAAGACATTCCCCCTCTTGCCTAGATTTCCAGTGATAAAAGGACTGAGGTAGAACACCACTTTGGACACTCAGTCAAATATTTCATTTGCCCAAGCAGAGTGAAAATCACCAATACTCTACGCTGCTCAGGAAGACCTTTGGCATGCGGCTCTCTTCCTCTTCCTCCTTGCTACTGGCTACTCAGAGCGTAGTCCTCATGATCTACTGACATGCCAGGCTGATCAATTTACTTGTGATAATATTAATCCTGGGATCCAGTTTACCCCGTCAGGGCATATAACCCACTGTCATATTCAGTATTTTGGTCTGGCGTCCTAGATTTCCTGATTTTCTCCTCATCCTAGACAGGAGACTCTTGCCATCAACTTTCATTTTGCGGCCCAATTAAGAATGCTCATTTATGTACGCCATTGTTATTTTTCTTCTCATAACCTCTTGGCTTAAAATCATTCTTAATTATTCTCTGTAGAGCTTATCCCATTAATTTTGAAATTAATTTCTTTGAAATTGGAGCTTAATTGATTGTAGAGTGCATAATGTTAAATATCATATAAGTCCAACATATCACTCTTGTTTAGCTCATATGTCAAATTCTGAGTTGCGGTACCAACAGCTACTCAACAGTTTGTCTGATCAAGATCTTTGGCTCTTCCAGAAGATGAGTCAGGCTGCATGACAGAAACTCTTCTATGACCTTTCAGGACTCATACACCTAGTCTTGCACCAGTTGCTAGTCCTTCCATGGGACTACTGGAAGTGGCAACCAACCCTTCTGAAACCAGGCTAGCAATTGTTTTAAATGACTCGCGGCTGATTCTTCCTTTGTTGTTAATTCCTGGGTTAGATTTTAAATCTCTCCTGGATTTGACTCCTTTTGCAGATGTGCCAAACATCATCATGGATGCTCCTTAAATAATGCCCTTTGCTCTTGATCATTCCTTTTCAGCCAGGTCATACTTGCTTCCTGAGTTCCTCTTCTGACTCAGACAGTATTACAGGCCAGCTGTCTTAGCCACTGAACTCACTATCAGCAAAAGCATTCATTTCGAACTCCCCTATGCAGAATTGATGGCCCAAGTAACCAAGTCTTTATCCATAGTGATGAATCCTTCCAACCTTGAGAACATCCTAGATTGGGATATCACCACTTATGCTCTTTGCTTTGCCAGGAAAGCTCTTTAAATTTGGGCAACAAATCTTCCAGCCTCACCCAGGTTCCATCACTCCTTCTGCTTCAGCTTCTGAAGAGCTTGTAGTTGTCGCTTGCAGGATGCCATTTGCTCCTTTCATGACTATCTCATTTCTGGCACATCCCATCAGTATCTTCCACTGATGGCTTTAATAGGGGGCATGATTTGGCAACCCCATCTAGCATCCCTTGTTTGCTGTTAGCCCATATGTCTGGTGTTCTTGATGACGCCTGTCATCAAGCGCTCAAGACTAATCTTCCAGCTCTGGTACCATATCAGGATTACACGGGGTTATTCGCTGACTGCCTCTTTCTGTACAGTTGCTTCCCTTCCTGCTCCAGGTTATCACGTTTGGCTTCTTCTGATATTTCAATTTCCCTTCCCTTAGCCACTTTCTTGCAGGGATCTGCATCCTCTTAATGAACTTAGTTTTGAGTAGGTTATCCCTAGCTAGCATCTGATCTCATTTAGATTTTGACAGGTTATTCATTCCTACTGCAATCCATCCTCCCTCCCCCAAGAGGCGACATAGACGGAATCATCCCTGAGTTGAAAAAAATCTTTAAGAAATAAAAATTTTAAATATATATCAGTTTTTTCTATGCAGGTTTTAGAATCTTTTTTCCCAATATATTTATCAATTTTTATTCTTTTATTTTTTCCATAGTACTTGACCTTGTTACAGTTCAGAAGTCCATCTTTTTATTTTATTCCCCCAAACTGGATCCTAGGTATCCTTAGACCTACCAGTTTTCTATGGCTTAGAGGTCCTTTTTTGGACTTGACCATCTAGATTGGTTCAGAGGTCCTTTTTTAGACTTGACCTAATCATTAGAACATAACCAACTTAATGGTTCAGCGGTCCTTTGGGAACTCTTTTTTATTATTTTTTTCAATGATCCATCGCTACAAGTACTTAGCGTGGACTCAATTTAATACTCTTCCATCCAAGAGGTTCTTGATGGAATATGTGCATTTCCGTCTTACCAATAATCTCAAATAGACCTGACCACAACACATCCAATTTGTTTCTTCTCACGAAACCATACATATCACAATAGGCAACTCTATTGCCTATTTAGAAACCGGATAAGGCCGGTCAATTTTTATCATCCATCATTTTTACTTGTATTCTTTTCTCAAATGTAGTATCAAATGCTTGCAATTGCATTTCTTTCATGATATTTGTCAATCAGTTTAGGTACTGCTTGGCACTCATCCCCAATGTTGGTTCCTCCACTGAATATAAAATCAGTGGCAACGCGGCCTTCCTACCATATAGCAATTTAAACAGCGTTTTTCCTGTTGCCATATGATGCCTGATATTGTAGGCAAACGTCACCAAACTCAGGTACGTTCCCCAAATGGAAGTTCTTCCTGTGACCAGCCTCCTCAGTGTCACAGCCAGCGTTTATTGACTTTTTCCACCAGTCTAATCTCTCTGGCTGGTAGGGTACAGACATGACTCCTCAGATCCCCATCATCTCATTCAACTGCGGGATCACATGAGACATGAAGCTTGTCCCATTATTGTAAATCAGGACCTGAGGGCATCCATGTCATTATACTAAATTGCAGGATGAACTTTGCAGTACTGATAGCATCTGCTTTTGCCAGGGCCTTCATCTCGACCCATCTTGTCAGATGATTGATTGCAACTATTATGTACTTGACTACCCATGTGCTCGTTGTCAGTAGTCCCATCATGTCAATGGACATTGTATGCCAGGCGAATACAGGGCAGACCAGTCAGTATCCAGTTGTATCCGTATGTGGCTTATGCAACTGGCACTCCACACAACAAGCTAGATAGTTGGTGACATCATAGTTGATTGACTCCCAGTAGTACTGGAAAATATGGTCAGTTGTTTTTCTCAGGCCTCCATGCCTGACAACCATATGAGCGGCTTGAACAATAGCTGCTCTTTCTGACATTTTTGGTAATAGTAACCGCTTCCTGTTAATAATCTTAAACACTTGTCCATCCATGATCTCAGTGTTTTCCATCGCTTTTCAAAGTGCGCCTTGGATTTCTTGGGGCTCATTCCCAATTTCTCCATTGACCATTCTCTGGAATAACTCATCTTCCTGCCAGTATACCATCTGGACCTTTGATAACTGCGATAAGCCATCCACATTCTGGTGAGAAGTCCCCACTTGGTGGACAATCTCATAATTGTAAGCCTGTAGCTTTAGTGCCGTTGGGCCAGTTGTACTTATAGTTCACTCAAATTATGGAGCCAACGCAACGAGGAATGGTCTGTCACCACTTTGAAGTGCATTGCATGAATGTACACCCAAAGCTGCTTACAGGTTTAAATGACTGCATGGCATTTCCGCTCAATTATGGTGTAGTTCCTCTCAGTGGCTTAGAGTGTCCAGCTCACATATGCCACCGAATGTTCATCCCCAAGTTCATCTACTTGGCTTAATACAGCAGTGATATCCCCATCAATGTAGCACCAGTTTGTATAATAAATTCTCGATCAAAATTCAGATATTTCAAAATTTTAGAATCTATTATATATTGGCATAACTCATTGAAGGTTTTGCGCTTCCTCATTCCATATGAATCCTTTCTTCAGATTCCTTCAACAGATGGAATAAGGGTTAGGCAATTCCAGAAAAATCCTAAATAAATCTTCTGTAGTATCTGGCCATTCCAAGGAACACTTGTATATCTCAGACACTCTTTGGCACAGCCATCCATTCTATAGCTTCAATCTTCTGTGCTTGCGGCTGCAATCACTAGAGTTGATCATGAATCCCAGATATTCCAACTCTTTCTTGAAGAAGTGACACTTACTCGGCTTATTCTTCAGGTTGGCCTTAGACAGTATCTTGAATACTTCTTCCAAGTGGTGTAAATGGTCAGTAAACGTCCTACTGAACATATTGATATTGTCCAATAACACCAGGACGCATGAAAACTTCAAGTCATTCAATATAGCGTCCATGGTCCTCCAGAACGTTGCAGTCTCATTGCATAGACCCTGGGGCATCCTCGTCGGTTGATATAGCCCCTGCGCAGTAATAATCATGTTTTTTCTGGTCTTCTCTTGGCAAATCAATTTGTTAATATCCCAATATCAGATCTATCATGGATAAATACCTCACTTCTCCCAATCAATATAGTGCATCGTCAGTTCTTGATAGGGGATATAAATCCTTCTTCATAATCTTATTCAGATTTCAGTTGTCAATCACCACCCAATTAGAGCCATCCTTTTTCTTCACGATAAGAATTGGACTCGCTCAGAGACTCAATGATGGAACTAGAAGCCCATGCTTCACTAGTTTAATGATTTCTTCCTCCGCTACTGCTTCAGCCACCTTTAGCTGTCAAATCAGTCTCATCCTGATTAGCAAATTTTCCCTGATATTAACCTTGTGGATCACATCTCTTGCATATCCCAAATCATGGTTGCCCTGGGCAAATACTTCCCAATACTTCTCAAACAATTTGAGCACATCCTCTTGCTATCCTTCCGTCAGATCAGTGAGTTGCTCTTGATCAACCAATAGGTTGATACTCTCAATTACCATCTTGGTAATCCCATCTCATTGAGGGTCCTAAAATTGTGGAATTTCCTCAATTTAGCCATCAGGATTAGATAAACAAATGTGACAATCTGATTCTTCCTGATCTTCATCAGTTTTTCACTTAAATCCGCCAGGAGAACTCAAATTTCTCCTTGGCCTGGCATTATTATTCCAGGAGCCACCCAAGTCTCTACTCTGGACTTCTTCCAGGAGCTTCTGACCTCCCCATACAGCAGCTCTGGTATCTCTAATGTCAACATTATGTCAACTATTATCTGTGATCCTGGCGGTATGGTTTTCCCATTCTTGATCCTCAATGGAATTCCCAAGTTCTAGAATTTCAGTCAGCATTTCTCGTTGCTTCTGGCCAACTAATTTGGTATCAAATCGGTACAATGCCATAATTGTATATCAAGTTGATGAAATTGTTTCTCCTATTCAGTGGAGCTTCTCCATCCTTCTGATAGACCAATGATAACGTCTGACCCAATATGGTCAATGTATTATCCCCAAAGTTACATTTAACTCCGTACTTTTATAGAAATTCCATCCCAATAAGAATGTCATAGTTTACCAATGGGACCATCTAGTACTAAAAAAAGAATTTCATAGTCTTGGTTGGCCAAACCTATTGCTTGCGCAGATACCACCAAGGATCTGAATTAAAGTAGCAAAGTGCTATATGCTCCACATGAGATGGTGGAGATCGGCCCAGATGTCCCATACTCCTCCTTGTGTTCCAAGTCAGGTGAGATCTTCATCCTCTTCACCAGCTTGGTCGAGACAATGTTAATGAGCGCCCCGCTGTTACCAAATTCCCTCACCCATACTCGGTTCACTTGTATGTCTATATATGTACACTCAGAGTATTGTAAGATAGTGTTTACTGAGTGTATAGCGGTGTTATTAGCCAAATTGAGGGTGTTAATGATTTGCACAGATAAATCAGGAAATGATTCCTTTATTTCACTGAGTGGTATCAACAGGTTTGCCTCATCTAATTGAACTTTGGTCAGTTCATCAGGATTATCTGCAGCTCTAATTTTGTCCGCCAGTTGTCAGGTGTACAGCTGGGCAAATTCCTTGATTATCTTGGGTTAATTCCCTTTGCCCTGGATCTTATTACCGCATTCATGTCCAAATTAACCACTTGATACAGTTGATCCTGTACATCTTCATTCATGAACAGATTACTGATGTCAATTTCCTCATACATTATATTGGGAGGAACAGGCTTCTCCACAGCTCTAGACTGTTCTCCATCTAGGCTGCGGGCCCTTTTCCTGACTCCTTTGTGGCAGCAGATTCTTTCGCTTGGACCACGTTGATTTGATCCTTCAGCTTCTTGCAATTTACAGCGAAATGTCCCTTCCCTCCGCATTGGTAACAAACATTCTCTTTCTTATTAATCCATCTGAACTCTTTGGGATTATTCCCCAGCATGTTCAATTGTTTATTTCTTTAGCACCCTCATTCCCCTTTGTGGGATTTAATTTTCATACTGGGTTGGATTTAAAACTTCTGTTAGGGGCATCAAAGGTTGCTGAAAAGGTTTTCAAATTATCTACCTTCTGAGAGGTAGTAATTTCCATCACAAACATGGAAGACATCATTTGGTGAAAATTGCGGTAGGTCCAAAGGGCCACCTGTAATGCAATTCTGGCATTGAAGTCATCCAGTACCTTTGCTCCTACCAGGATTTGTGATTCCTGGTAGAAACGATCCATGAAGCTTGCTAAAGGTTCATCTTTATGGAACTGGATGCCCATAAACTCTTGTTTGCACTTTGACATGCACGTCGGGCTCCTTAATTCTTTTATGATGGCCGCTTTGGCCTCCACATATGACCAGCTGTCCCCCTTTAAGTGGGGCAACACTAAGTTTTGACAGTCGGTGTCTAGGAAATTCATCACTGCCAATGCCTTTTGACAATTACTGTATCCATACATAGTCATATTGAACAGTCAGAAATATGCTGGGGCGTTATCCCAATAGAATGTTGGCAATTTTGATGTTGCCTTTATTCCTCCGAGGTTTCTCTAGCCACCTCCCTAGGTTTGGATACTCAGCTCACTTGGGGGAGTGATTTTGGGCATCATTTCCTAAAATAGCAGCAAAAGCAGGCGGAATGTTTCTTGGGTTATTTGACTTTTTAATTATTTTACAAGGAGTTCTTTCTTCAGCATTGGTTGCCACATATGGCTCACAATCACATCTGTGAGTTTTTAACTCCTCAACCTGTTTGATCAGTCACTCGATATCAGCACTGAAATTTCTCAAATATACGTGATCTTCTTCATGCTCTGTATTCAGATATAAGACTTCTCAAATTAAGTCCCCCTCTTTCTTCTTTAATGATGTTACTTTTCCAAGTAACTCATTCCCAAAACTTGTGACATTATTGATCCCTTCCTTCATCTTGGTGACTCTTTTGTCCAAGGCTGCGAATTCTCAATGATCTGCTGAATTCAGGGCGTTCTGATTAACATTGGCTAACTTTATCCATAGTTTTCTTAACTTGTCTCTATACAACATCCTTCTTAGTTCTTCTAATCAACTACACCCCTGTAGTGAGCACCACTTTGTAAAAAATGTATAAGTTTGTTTATTATTGGCCACTAACCCCTATAAACTCATTACTTGCACAGGTTCAGATTTTGTGCAATTTGTCCACGTTGTATAGTTGTTGATATAATCAGTTGATAATACTATGACGACTATTATCCATAGTTGAATGAAAGTCCTAGATCTCAGCCCAACGCTCAGCTAGTATTTCTGCTCAAAATACTTGTGATGTCTCAAAATAAGGAGTTGTTCCCTTGTACCATCTAACTTGATCTTCTCTTAGATTCCCGTTGACAGTTTCTCCAGTTCAACACACAGTTGGCAGCAACCGCTGATTTGATTCTGCTTCTTCTCTGGATCTCCGCTCAGATCCTTGCCCTTTGACTTTAAAGAGCCTTCCAATTATCACACACTGCAATAATATCCCTGAGAAAGAATAGAAAAAATGAATGCTGATAAAGTTTACTAAACTGGTATATCTACTGTATACTGTATAAACTGTTTTTTATTATAAGTGAATTCTAGGGAATTTATACTGGGGGATTCAGCCATTCAACCCTCAGTTGACACCTCTCTGATGAAATGGCAGCCGTTGCCATTAAATCACACATCCTTGTCTCATAAGAGATGGTCTTCCACAATTTCACTAAGATTCTGTCATTGGACATCCTTGAGACATAAAACAGAAAGAGTCGGAAAATGTGTCTTTAACGTTTTCCTCTTAATCCAAGAGAAACAATCATATTTGGCAAGCGACCTGCTTAGATAATGAGACTTGTTACCCATCAGGGCAGATCACAAACCAACTGATCAATTTGCTAGTTGCAGGTGGCATCACTCACCTCACAACTCACTACTTACATTCTAATCAGTCAGTGATGAAACCCAACCAATCCCAATTTTTACACCTGATAGTTAATCACTATCAGATGCCCCTATTTCGTCAGCAACTCTGCCCAACGAGATCTAAGCATTCATCTAGATTAATCTAATGGATCTGACCAGGCGAATTTCCTAAAATACCCCAAACATAGTTATCCTAAAATCAGGGTTAACCGATTTCCAATTCACCTCCACATTAAGGAATTATCCCCTAGCAAAACCTTGTAATCTAGATGGCTTGGAATATGGGCAAAAATCCCAACACCATCAATTGAAGACCAACTATGACAACCACCTTAAAACCCTCCAGGTCTTTACAGTAGGAGACCTAGTCCTCCTGTATCAAAATGAACTTATAAACTCCCACTATAAGAAAACTCACCCACATTTCAAAGGGCTGCTTAGAGTTACCAAAGTACTCCCCTATGGAAACTACAACCTAAAAACACTTAACGGAGTTCCATATCAGTCAACCATCAATGGCAACCAGCTAAACTTTACTAGTATAAAAATGAATAGGGGGAGTGTCAAAATGATTAAGAATTCCATTATAATCCACTGGGATAGTAATTCCCCACCTGATGAATATTCATATTTTATCTTGATTTCAGTTGATTCTCCTAAAACATTTTAGGCACTGAAATATCCCTAGAAACGAGTATAAATACATTTGGTTCTTATCACAATAAATCATCATATTCTAAAGTTTAACTTTCTGTTGTGTTTCATCTTCCAGCTTTAAGAATTATCATTCCCTGGGAGTTTTAAGTCATAAACACCCAGGATAAATGACATCAACCGCCAAATTGATGATCCTGAAAGCCCTGAGTTATGCTCCACTGCCTAGCGCCCGTTGGGGAATATATCAGAATTCATAGTTTTCTGACAACACTCAGCCTGTAACAATATACTAACTAATAGTTAAAAACATATAATACTTTCACTTATATATAAACTCTTTTATCTTATTATGAAAAAATATAAATTTTAGCTTTCCGTACTCCTTCTCTAAATAAACTTTAACTATGACAAATATCACATTCCTCCATGTGCGCAATATACTTAAAAAAGGGAACAAAGTTTTCTCTTCACGTATTAATATTTAGATATCACCTACATTTTAAAACATATGACTTACTAATTATCTAAGCCTATATAATTTTAGTTAATTTAGGTAGCTTTTATATCAGTAGATAGCTATTGATAAGTTTAGAAAGAAAATTAACTTATCAACTTATTATATAACTGCCAAATTGTATAGCAAAACCATTTTATCTATGTCCACCAGCTAAAGCAGACGCCAGACAAAAGTTTTCCCAAAGCTTCCTCACCTTCTGATATGGCTTCCTACGCTATTAGCTGAGGTGCTATATTAGAAATTTTTTTACTTATGATAATCCCTTTGTTTGGCCCATTTGCAAATAAAAATGCGTGGCGTCTCCCCCTTTTAAGTTGGGCTCCACTAGTGCTGAAAAAGCCATTTTATCTATTAGATCAACCAATAAACCACTCAGCTAAAACTAAATGAATATAACAAATCAACAATCACCAGCCACTTATTAAGCCTATCTCAAACCATCAAATCAACTAAAATACACCAAGACACCTGACTAAAACCAATTGAATCTATTGAATCAACTAAATCCCACTAACCACTTAACTAAAACTTATTAAATCCATTGAATTAACTAAAACCCACCAACCACTTGACTAAAACCAATCAATTACATAAAATCAACTTAAACTCACCACCACATGACTAAAACCAATTAGATTCATTGAATCAACCAATTTATAACCAATTATCTATCCAAGTTCCAATGTATCAATGATCAGCAGCTGATCCATAATCCAGAACTGATGCTGAAGTAATATAAAGCTACAATTCAATAAATCATTTTATTGAAAATGATCTAAGATCTTAAGTGTGAAGCTTTTTCTTAGTAGCAGCTGATCTGCAATCTGAAGTCTGATGTGAAAATGATGGAAAAATCATGTCCAGCTAATCACACTGTTGATGAATCAGAACACTTTCTTTTATATAATGACTAGCTGTACCAGCCACACATTGCTGTGGCTCAGTTTGGTTAAATGGAAAAGAAAGAAAAGAGAAAGCATACATTTCTAATAGTGGAGTTACCACCGTTTCTTGGGTTTATTTATGAGCTTAGATTAACAGCCTAAAGGCTGTGCTGGCACTACACTTAAGCCACTCGGACTAACAGCTTTGCTGTTGCCCTCATGACTGGTGAGCTGGTTATCCTAATCTATTAAATAAGCTATAATAATCTACTTAAAACTCCAACACTGATTTTTGTTTAGTTTCAGGTGAGCAATTTGGGGAAATATTTGATAATATTTCCCCAAATTGCTCACCCACTCACCCAAATAGATTGAACCTATCAGACTTGATTAATTTCAGGTGAGCAATTTAGTAAATTATAAGTTAATATTCACCAATTCTCACCCACTGTAAGTCCCAGGGAACATCCTCTGGGTGTCGATTGGGCCATTTTCCCATTTCCAAGTAAGAAGGCATTGAAGAGGATGGCTGTACCCCTCATTACTCAGGGCGTTCTCACTCACATGGTAGACGAGCGCTGGGTAACAGTCCTCCCACTTTGGATACCGCTCCCAATACTCACACTCGCCTTGGCAGAACTGCTATGAGGAATCAGTGAAATCTGCACTGAGATTGCCAAAATGAAATCAATCGTAACCAATTTGAGTGGCAATCAGCCCAATGCTCAGATTTTAAATGGTCAAAAAGGTATGAAGACTGATCTATCATCCAGAAAGCCCAACAGTTGTGATTCAGTTAACATGACAATTGGAGAAATCTCCCCCCTCCCAAATCTGTCGGGCATCACCCCTGATGGGCAGGTAATAGCACTGGACACCATCAATGAGGTTTTGAAGCTTCCTGCTAACAAATTGGGTGTTGCGCCTGATGCAATGCCACTGACCAAACAAACAGCCCAGCGACCAAGCATGGGTGGGTTGGGTGTCCCAAACCTGTTCCCAACCAAATGGGTCCACCCCTATGTGGGGTGGCCTTAGGGGATTGTAAGTCCCGGGGAACGTCCTCTGGGTGTTGACTGGGCAATTTTCCCATTTCTGAGTAAGAAGGCACCGAAGAGGATGGCTGTACCCCTTGTTACTCAGGGAAATCTCGCTCACGTAGTAGATGAGCGCTGGGTAACAACTCACCCACTTCAGATCCCATTTCCAGTACCCACACTAACCTCAGCAGAACTGTTATGAGGAATCAGTGAAATCTGCACTGAGATCACCAAAATAAAATTGACTGTAACCAATTTGAGCAGCAATCCACCTGATGCTTGGATTTTAAATGGTCAAAAAGGTATGAAGACTGATCTATCAGCTGGAATGCCTGACAGTTGCAATTCAATTAACATGATGATTGGAAAAATATCTCCCCTCCCAAATCTGGCAGGCATCACCCCCAATGGGCAGCTTCCTGCTGACAAATTGAGCGTTGCGCCTGATGCAATGCCATTGACTAAACAAATGGGCCAGCAACTGAGCATGGGCAGGTTGGGCATCCCAAACCCATTCCCAACCAAATGGGCCCACCCCTATGTGGGGTGGCCTTGGGGGATTCCCACCACTCATTGGGCTAAATGCCATCGCGCCAACTGTCAGAAATGTAGTTGATCTTTGGTTCAGGCGTTTGAGGTCAAACCAACAGCAACTTGGCCTGCCGCTGAATTTTGCAATGACAGTTCCTAAGGAACTAACCCACCCATTCCCAAATAATTCGCTGGTTAGATCAAATTTGAGGGACCCAATCCTGGCTTTGCTTTCCCCCAAATTGACTACTATTTAATCAGTTACATCGCACTGAGAAAATTGTTGGTTAATTTTCTTTCCTAAATTTCCATTAAAAATTCTTCCCAAAAATTAGTTTTTACATGTTAAAAATTAAGCCGCCTTATCCACTGATGTTCTCATACCCTTGGGGTTAACAGCCATGTGCATCTGGTACTTTATTTTGTGCCTATATAAAATTCTGGCTCACCAGCAGATATTGGTGGAACTCTTTCCCGGTTCCATATTTGTCATATCAGCAGCAGTGCCCCGGGCATTCTGGTTTGCTGTTCAGATGCTCTGGCATTTGGGCTGGCAGGCCAGTCTAATTCTTACTTGCTGTTCACCTGACAGGGATTCCCGCCGCTTGTCAGGCTAAACGCCATCTTGCCAACCATCAAAAATGTAGCAGAACCTTGGTTCATATGTTAGAGGTTAAACCAACAGTGACTCAGCCTGCCACCGAATTTTTTGATGTCAGTTTCTAGGGAACTAACCCACCCATTCCTGAATAATTTGCCAGTTAGGTCAAATTTGCAGGACCCAGTCCCAGCTTGTTTTCCCCCAAATTGACTACTATTTAATCAGTCACATTGCACTGAGAAAATTGTTGGTCAATTTTTCTTCCTTAAGTTTTCCATTAAAACAACCTTCCCCAAAAAATTTAGTTTTATATGTTGAAAATTAAGCTGTCTTATTTGCCAACGCTCTTGTCCCCTCAGGGCTAACAGCCATGTGCATATGGTACTTTATCTTGTTCCTATACAAAATTCTGGCTCACCAGCAGATATTGGTGGAGCTCCTTTCTGGTTCCATATTCATCATATCAGCAGCAGTGCCTCAGGCATTCTGGTTTGCCGTTTGGGTGCTCTGGCACCCTGGCTGGCAGGCCAGTCTAATTCTTACTTGCTTTTCACCTGACACCCACTCACTTATATAGATTGAACCTATCAGACTTAAAGGTTTCAGATGTCAGTCAGTTAGTACATCAGTCAGTCAGCAAGTGTGTTTTTAACTGACTTTGAAAAAAATTGGGAAAAAAGAACCTCCTTTAAAAAGGCACTAAAAAGTATGAAATAATCAAGAAAGTATGCCTCTTTAATAAAACCCTTTTTGAAGTAGGTGCCATCTTCCAACCTAACTTATAGAATTTTGCTCACAAATACAAATTATATTTTATGTCTGGATTGGGTCCAAGTGTAAGCTATAAGCAACTTAGAATATACAGTGCTGAGTAAAAATATTATAAATGCCTATTATAAGTCAGTTAAAATATGGTGCTGACCTCAAAAGGGTTTTATTGAGGAGGCATAATTTCTCAATTATTTCATACTTTTAGTGCCTTTTTTAAAGGCGGTTCTTTTCTTTCCCAAATTTTTTTTGAGAAGGTTCTTTTTCCCCCCCAAAAAAACTTTACCCCCAGCCCTTTTCCCCTCAAAAAATTAGTGCCTTTTTAAAAGTGGCTCTTTTTCTTATTTTTATCAGTTTTTATTATCTCTATATATTGTTTTTGCCCCCTTAATTATTCTCTATATAAAAAACTTATTGTATATCTATTATATATAGTATTTATATAAACAAATATACCAATAATTCATTTTATTAAATTTGGTTGATTTTATTGGTCAAATTATACTAAATTTACTGATCACTATCTACAATACTTCATTTTATTAAATTTAGATGATTTTATTGGTCAACGTATGCTGAATTTACTGATCGCCATATACAGTAATTCATTTTATTAGATTTGGTTGCTTTTATTAGCCAATCTATGGTAAATTTATTGCGCTATCTAAAATAATTCATTTTATCAAATTTAAATGAGTTTATTGGTCAAATTATGCAAAAACGATAGCCATCTATAATGATTTAAGCTCGTCCCGCTATGAGCTCATACTGACTGAATTTTGAACATACCCCCCAGCCATAAGAGATATCAAAAGTGCTTCGAAGCTATCGCTTCACCGATTCCGGAATAAAGTTTATCCGGAGCTGTATTAGTCCCACAAGTATCCATCGCTTCCGAGCCCATTTTGCTATTCACTAAATTAATGGGCAGATACTTGCCCAATACTTATAAAAGTAAAATGGGACCTAAGTTGGAACATCTCTATTTTTGGAGATGATCATCCAAATCGGTCCAGTATTTTCAGTTACGCGCGAACGAACATAGAAAAAGAAAAAAACATATATACAGGTCGAATTGATAACCCTTTTTCAAAGTCGGTTAGAAAGCAATTAAAAAGGTATACTTTATAGGCTTGTTTTAAATAATTATATCTGCGAAGAGAAATTTAAACAAGCTTGGTTAGAAAACTTTGTTAATTATAATCGGTACGGCAATAAGGGTCCCCTGGTTCCCTTGCCTTAAATAAAATATTGTTTACCTGTCGACAAGAAGGGTACCCTGGTCCCCCGTCTTAATTCTTTTTGTCGTTTACTTTTAGTTCTCGGTTCGATCTTTTGCCTATCATGGTAGTTTTCTTGTGATTCACTTTTTTGTTTTCTTCTTATTTGAAAAATTATATAACTTTTTATATTGGTTTTTGTTGATACTTTATAAAAATTTACAAAAACGACCAGGTATCAGTAAACCATGTCCTGCAACAGGGTAATGCATAAATTACTATGGGCTTTGAGATTTTTCTCGTGAGATCCGTACAACTGGGAGCATAAAAGCCCGCCTTTCCGCTCATAATTTTATTTGCAATGACCTTCTACTTCAAGTTCATGGCGCTAAATGTAGTTCTCGCTTTTATTCTATCTTAAAAAATGGAGTTGTATCAGATTACCCTGAAGAATCTTTAAAGAAAGAGAAAAAAGATTACATATTTAATGACGGAAATGGCCGAAGCGTTAAGGATATCATTGAGAGAGTTGCTTGCCTTCAATTATTCTTGGCTCGTTGGGGGATAGAAGCTGCTCTTCAGTGTGGCAACTCAAGTAGGTAACATGCTTTGCGTTACGTTGTATTGTTAGGCTTAGGATTTTTAGTGGACAAGAATTATAAGGTTAAATATTTTTCAATCTAATTTGATACTTGCTTGGCGAAAGCATAAAGTATCGAGTGATTTTAGGCTAGTGTCTAAATATTGATAAAGGAGCCAACATAAAAGTATTGAAAAGTTTTATTTATAAAGTTTGATTTTCGAATGCACGTGTAGTGAGCCTGGAATATAGATGGAGCTTGTTTGCATATAATTCTTTTTGTCGCTTTAAAAATGTTTCGTTGTCAGGACTACTATTTTCAAAACTTTATTTGTTGTATATGGCTTTCAAACGCTGTGATTTTTATATAACTTTTTACAAAAACATCACTAAATTATGTAATAATTGATTTTACAGAACATAAGTTTGCCTGTTGTATTTGTACACATTTGATCTCACTTTATTAGATTGATTAACTAAGCTTTCTGCTAGCACAACGGATCCAAGCTTCTTACGAAGGAATCACACAAGTAGTAAAGCTAAAGGAGTTGCGTGATCTTTTTACAACAAATGTACTTTTTTCTGAATTCCCGTTTGGCAACGCCAGTGTTTAAATATAATTTTTAGGAAAAGAATATGCTGCTTCAGCCTTTGGGAAAATGGACGCAATTAGAGCTGACAGAATTTGAGGAGCGGTGGGAGGAGTTTGGTATTGCTAAGCGAATATGAGATGCTAAATTCCTGCTTAGGGATATTCCAATGGAGTTTGGGAATCCAAAAAGGAGTCCCTTGCTACTTTGAAGAATATCATAAAGGGCAACTATTTATGACAACAGGAATGGTTCCAGGCCAACCCAACTCTTTTGTAGACTTTATTTCACTTTCTCCAGCCATGGTTGTCCCGAGGTCACAAGACGAGATTAAAAAGCAACTTACACAGGCTGAGGTGTGGCATTGGCGTAGCCAGGCACAAAAACTTCTATCTCTAAAAGAGCCTAATACTAGAATTTATTCCAATGAAGATTCAGATGAAATTACTGATTTTGCTCATCTTCCAACTGGTGTCCGCCGTATGATTGAGAAGCTACCTCAAGCTATTGCGCATACCGCCAGCCTAGCGCATAGTCGTGGGTTCATTCCTGCTCTGATCGATGAAGATTTTGGTGTTCACTCCAGTGTTGACCCCAGCCTCGGCATTGTGGACAAAATGATTGCTTACCGTCAGCTTAGTGAGCATGCCCTAAACCGAATTTCCACTTTAGCTCAGGCCCGCTACCACGCTCTTGCATATCTGAGTGGTGCGCTGCAAACCTATGATGATCCTATATCTCAACTTACCGACACTCTCCATCAAAATAATGCCTTGGGGGGTCTACCTCATTTATGGGCTCCAGAAAATGAGCCAACAGAAAAATAAATTATTTTATATGATTATAAATGCTTATTAGGGATTAATGCCGCGCTTTTTATATAAAGTTAAGGCCCAGGTGCTTTATGTTTTTGTTTGGATTTAGATTGCCTTTTATTTATATCCTTTCTACCGGTAAATATAATTCTATGTTCTCTGCCTCAGATAAACTTTAAGCATATAATATGTAGTATTAAATTGTCACAAGTTAATTTGTATCAAAATTAAACTTACGGCAAAAAACTTTACCGATTTTAAAAAATACACCTAGAAAACTTTCACCAAGAGTAATTTAAATATTTTTTTAGCTTAAGATGTCTAGAGGTTTTATTATAGACTCAAAAGCATCGGCTTGGTTGAAGTTTAAGATTTTTACATAAACAACCTAGTTTAATCTAATAGATAGTTGTAAATCATCAGAATCTTTATCAATTTAGGTATATTAAGCAAATTTATATTAAATTGCAGCATCATTATAAAACAATGATCTATATCAGTTACATATGTAAGTTACATCTATACTGATATAAAGCATTACGCCTATCTGTCTCTCCATAAAAATATGTATACTAAAGTTACAATAGAATAGTACAAAGTTAGAATTTTTGGGGAAGGCTATATTTTTAAATTACTTTTATGAAAAGGTGTATGAGATTATACACAAATTATAGTTACTACAAGTAAACTTGATATATAAAAATGATTTTGATTATATATTTATAGTTGGACAAAACTTTCAGTTGATTGGTTGCATTTATTTTCCTAACTAGCAAGAGTTTACAGCACGTTTAGTTATATCTCAGTCTCATAATTATATTTCTAGTCTAATTCTGGCTGTATAAAATTTGCTCTTAAACTCTATGGTATATATTTTATAATCTATCTGATAAAGTTTTGTGGTTAACGTTTTTAATAACTTTTAAATAATTTATAAGCAGATAAATTATATATAAATAGCTCTGTATAAAGAATCTTAGGTTATATACACCTTCCAAAATATACTACATATAATAAAATAATGTCTGTTTTTCTTTTTTTTAGTACTAGATGGTCCCAACCCGAGGATAATGTCTGTTTTTCCATTCATAATTTTTCTAGTTTTAGTTTAAGTACTAATATGATTTTTACTTGTATTTAGTTACTTATTGGCATACTTTTTGATATCTTGGTTGTATTTTTTTTAGTACTAGAATATCTTGGTTGTATTTATCAAAACAAACATGTAAAGAAAAATTAATACTATTATATAATTGAAAATAAGTGTAACTAGATAAGTCTTTTTTAATACTTAGATTTTATTATTAATAATTTATTTAAGAATATTAAGTGTCTGTATAAAAGTTTGCAAGCAGAGTCTAGTATCTATATAGGCTTTAACCATATGGCCTAAGCCAGCACATTAATTAATACTTAATAGTGTTTTGCATTAGGCATACCCTTAAACTTATGTTTTTTGCAATAACAGTTAGTATCATATAAGAGGTCTTACTTTCCATCACCTTATAATCACTTTTATATTTAAAAGTGAACGAGAACTATCCTAGAGAGAATAACCAAGAAACTTATAGACCACTGCACCAATAGAGCAGTTTACCACAACCTTACTATGGCAGCAACAGTAGGATCATCTGCCCATCAGTGCTCAGCACAAGTATACAACCAGCATGCTAGCTACTTTAGTTAATTAATGTTAAAGCACTCTTCAATGGATAACACAACCACAGTAAAACTTCCTGCCAAAACTAGCTCTAAAGCTATCAGCAAAGTTGCCTAATCATACCCTATTGATTCAGCATCTGCTCATGCATCTCACACACCCAAAACTTTTCCTCAATCAAGATTGGAGATACAAACCCCTTTGTCTGTCTCTATCACCCAGCTGGGACAAAAGGCAGACTCTGTTCCAATGGAATCAGCGCCTATTGCCCCTAGGATTCCCATAAGAAAAGCCACAAAAGTGGCAGCTAGCAGGGCTCCCCAAAAGATTTACACCCAGGCTAGTATCTCTGATATCAGGTTGCACATTATGAATATTATGGTGAGAACACCACCTTCTGAGGAATAAATCCCTACTACTGGCTCAGCCATGTAGGGAACCACCCACCCTGGACTTACCAAAGATAGTTTGGTGTGAGGTGCAGCCAACACAAAATCAGTACTGGAAACTACATGTGCTGCCAATTGATATAAATGCCCAGTAATCAGATCATCTTACAAAAACTCTAACAAAGTTACAATTGAGTCAGGATCCTAATCCAAGCTTTCAAACAGCCAATCAAAATTGACAGAAAAAGTAAAAGTTTTGATGTATGGATCTAAATCTGCAGATGCAACATAGGCATCATCCAGTAGCATTGCCTTCAATGCACTCATCACCTACACTCATCCAAAGGGATATGCTTGTGCACAGAGGCATCTCTGGCTGTGACATCAAACAGTGGGAGACTTTGCAGTTCCCATACTCCACAGCTGCACAGTAAATTATCTAAGGCAGTCGATAACAGGACTGATGCTCTCTGGTTCAAATAGAAGTTTTCTACTGGTGCAGCCAAACTATGGCTTGAGACTCAGAACTCACTTAACATGGCTATCTTTTTCATGTCAACCCGCATCTGAACCATGGATGCCCTCAAATGGATCAAACTCACAATTGACCATTACACAGTGGAAGCTGCCATCCACAAGGACCTAAAGCCCACAGATACCAAGGCCTGGCTCAAAGTTGGGATCAACTCCATAACGACATGGCTTTAACCAAGATGGCATTCCAAAAAAATTAGCTCCATCCATCAAAAGTTTAAGTCTTTTGCCAATGGAGCCTACTGCATATGTGAAGTGCTTTTCAAATGCTTCCATCGACCTAGAATAAGCACATGTCATTTCAGCTAACACAACACTGGAATAGTACGTTACCACCTTTTCCCCTGAGAAGGCTAAGCCTTGGATTACATCCAGTTTTAATGTGACCAAAGCCTTACATTGGTCATACATGCGCATCCTGCCAGCAACTGTTTCTGACTTGCTTAAATATGGGTGGACTAAGGAAAGGCTGTGGAGTAGGGCCCTTCAAGGATTGTCACCAGAAGATGCCATCAACTGGAGAGCTAATGTCTTCAACCCACTAAGAAATAAAGTATTTTATTCATATTGGTACTAAGATAGATCTCATCCCCAACTGGGTGAACCTGAGTTTTACAAAAAATGTCCATAAACCCCTTCAAAGCCGCACTTTTTTCTCACCAAATGGGTAGTTCAGAAGGCTCATTCAACACTAGCTGAGGTGGCAGATTGTTATGCAGTGGGATTCACACCCAAAACTGCACAGCCTTAGATTGATCACAAGATCTTGCCTCAAGCTGCATCAGCAATGCATGGGGTTATAACCCCAAAATTGTTTGGGAATGGCTTTAGACTAGTATCCATGTCAAAACTATTTATGACGAAAACATTTATTTCCCAAACCCTTACTCACAGCCCCCTACGCCACTAAGGGCTTTTCACCATTGGAAGCCTTTAGTGATGTGAAGCTGAAGTGCCCACCAAAATGGCATGCTTATTTAACAATGAAGGTTGAGATAGCAGTTCCATAAAGGACTGGTGCCACCAGAACTTCTTCATGCTATAGGTACTACAACAATACTGCCAGGAGAGTGTCTATAACTCTCCAGTCCCCAGCAAGGTGGTGCATAGTCCACAGTCACAACGCCAGAAAACTAGTTGTCAGTTTACTGGGAAGATAGCCCCGCAAAGGGTGCTAGAGATAAAGATACACAGGGCAAGGGTGTTCAGCACAGTATATATTAATAAAAGGTGAACAAAAACCAAGACTTGGGTGGACCACAAAGAAGAATTATATCCAAGCGGTGATATGGGCAGGAGGGCTTGGGTGCCTTGGTCTGGAGGGAACCAGGAGGCCCAGTGGTGCACCAGCTTCAATCATTAATTTTGTGCAAATATAATGGCTGAGGTTGTTGGGGACCTCCCCCAAAGAGGTCCATGCACAGGTTAACCCAAGATAACATAAAAAATATAAACTAACAGGATTTTATGAAGGGAAGGCAACCAACGAGGAAGGTTGGTCTCAAAGAATCATATTTAAACAATCTAGGGGAATAATCAATTGGTGGAAGCAGTGTTAAGCTCAGGTGCACCAATAAGCACACACTTCCATTGGGCAGGGTACTATAGCTAGAAATGTTTCAAACTTGAGTTATCAATTGAAGGCAAGGCCTACCAGAGTTGGAAAAATTGAAAATTGAATGGGTTTCAGAACCCTAATTTCCTAACAACTGAACCAAACTGTAAGTCTGGAGATCCAACCTCTTGGGTTAGACTGAGATAAGGTCCCTTATAAGGAAAGTAAGGGATCTAAAGACCCTGTAAAGCCATTGACTCAACTGAGGGGACTTGGGAAATTTGGTTGATGAACGTTGGGTAACCACATTGGCCCAAAAAAGATCCATCCATGGTAACTCTTTAGCTGCTTCTTTCCTTGTTAAAAGGACAAATGAGGTTTGTAAGGAGGTAATACAGGCCAGAAGTCACCAACAGCACCTCCCCCCTCCATTGACTTCCATCCCATCATCCCTCACTACTAAGGAAAGAAAGAAAATTGGCCTCAAAACTCAGGAAGTGGTTCCTGAGTCAGGAAAAACCGGTCCAGAACATGGAATCCAAAATTTGGGCCTATAAAAGCCATTCCAAGTCAAAAATCTATGTTCAAAAAATAAAAAAAATCTTTTAGATTTTTTTGAAATTGACTTCTGGTGGAATCCAATTCTGCAGCCCCTTTGATCTGAGAAATATGCTCAAGTTTGGATTTGTGAAGGTCCTTCCCTGGTGGATCAGATGATTACGTTGCCAGAGCTTTTACAACCTTTTGCATAAGCTGGACGATGATGCCCCAAGCCCAGGCTGAGTACCCATGAGTATGTCAGCTGCCACTGTCCAATAAAATATACTCACGACCACCTTTTCCCCATTTATTTCATATAAGGCAACTGCCTCTGGAAGGGACAGTTGTCAGTCCATTTTCTCTACTTAAGTTTGAAATAAAGATGATCTTTACCTAAATCTTCTTTAGACTCTGCGTCTTTTCAAACATACTTTCAATAAACCTAGCGAAGTATGCAGCAATCTGTGTATTAGGGACAATGGTCATCAAGTAGGCCCTCCAAGCCATTGATCCAGAGACCCACTAAATGATAATCATGATGATAAAAGATTTAACCATGAGTGCATGAGCCAATCTGCCACTTTCAAAGAGTTTTCAGATCTGCCAAATCCTTGTAACAATCTGCTCCCACTTTGACACCTGGCAGACAAGCTATGGGTCTACCTCCCACTTTGCAAAATAGTTGATGAATTTGGACTAATTTCCCCCACTGATCTGCTGGTGGTTCAGCACAATTTTGGTGGAATGAGGCCATCTCATAATTGCAATTCTCCATTTAGAGGAAAGAAACGGCCATACTCACAACTGCGAGGCAATAATCAGGCACAGGACTATCCAGGTCATCTTGCCAAAGCCAATCTGACCTGAACCAATTTATAAAATCAATTCACCATCCCAGCGACATCCTAGACCCCTCAACCCATTGTGAAATCCCTAATTTGGTGTAGGGTGAATCCCAAGGCCTCCTGACAGTTGATTCTTTTGATTTGATTCAATTCTCAAACCCAATAAGCACTTCCAAAAATTTGATAAAATTTAAATGATTTTCAGAGTTTTTATTATGATAAAACAATACCAGAAGGATTGTAAAAAGAGCCCAGAGGTCATCAACTGCAAACCCAGAAGGATTGGTCATCCTCCTTGCGTCCCACCATTGGGAGATGCCCCAGCAAGACCTACAGTTGCCCCCATTGCAGCCATTTGGTTTGCCATGGGGGCCTTTGTTATGTTCTTCAAATTTTATTTCCCTTATCAGAATCATAGGGGATCCCCCTACAACTTCTCAGAACTGCTATGCCATTGGCATTCTGGGCTTTCCACTGGGTTGTTACACACCCATATTGGAAACTCAGTCTTACTTTAATCAGCATATTTCATGACATAATGGACTGACCAATAACTTCAGCACTTTCCGCCCTCCTTATGGGATAAGTCAAAGCAGTTGCTTACTTAATTACAATGAATTTACATTCCCTATGTGACTTAGTTTTCTCTTTCTAGTCACTCATATCCTTCTGCAGGACATGCAAACAACTTCTATTGACCCAGAATAGCGTCCATCCAGCACCAGAAAATCAGGCTGCACCTTTAGCAGGTGTAGTGACATTGGGGAATCCCCCAGTCCCATCTCCTGAAGTATCAGAACAGGTTTTAGATGCTCTTGCAGAGCTTCATGTTCACTTTACAGCTGGGAGTACTCAAACTACCACTCCCACTGATGCACAGAGAAGTGTGGCATTCTTAGTTTCTCTCAATGGAGAATCACGCTGCTGAGTCAGAGGAGTATTACGAGCTGCAAACAAAATGGGGAATCACAATCCCTTATTAAGGCT